>JASAMX010003950.1:0-47340 GCA_030248175.1 Microlaimidae sp. YZB2_3 | reverse complement strand
TGCTTTAGTACTAAAGTCTTTTTTGGGCTTAGTACTAAAGCTAATGCGCGGCTAAACTGAAATTAGCTGGCAAAAGCTCGGCAAAAAGTATGGACCCGGCAAAACGTTAGCTTTTGCCAAGAAAATGACAAATCACTAAATGTTCCCACCAAACCAAAAACATAATTATTTAATTCTCCAATTTTTTAAACTGACTCACCTCCAAATTTTAAACCAGGCACTTCTAAAGTATTATCTTTTGAAAACCAGACACACCCTGACCCTCTTTAAGATTTTAAAATTTTTCATCTTGGACCTACCCCCCTAGAAACCCAGCGAGTATGGAAGAACACACTAGAACCTCTCTCCCAGAATTCAAGATGCAATTTACTCCGGGTAACCAACCACCCTAATCCTTCCCCCCTCCCTTAGCTGCTAAAACTATGCTCACCTCACTTTGAATATACTATTTTTCATCTAAAAGTAACATAAGTGGGTTATTTGAACAATAATGTTAAATGAAAAAATCAAATGGAGCTTTAGTATTCTGTGAGTTATTATGGGGTTTTACTTTTTTTTTATTATTTCACTTATTTTTGTTTAAACATAAAAAAAAACAATTTTTTTGTTTTTTTGAAACACACTTTTGAGTTTCTAAATGCTTAAAATCTCATTTTTATTTTTTCATGTGAACATTTTCTGAAATTTACTATGCAGTAAGGGTGGTTTTTTTTAATAAAAATGTTGGTTATATGTTTTGTTGCGTTGGATATTTATTCCAAAAAATATTCTTGATAGTTAACCATTTTTGATGACTATTTACATTTTAAGATAAACATTGCAATAAACGATGGTCAAAACCCTCCCATTTAAACGGAAGTTGTTCAGTGTTAAAAAATATTTTTACAGAGTTATGAAGGAATAGAATCACTTTTAGCCAACTAGTGCTTAGGAAAAAAAGAAATCATTTTTTGAAGCGGTAATTGGCTAAAACAGCTCCTCCCACAACCATTCCCACAGATCAAAACATATATGACGTATCACAAATACATTTTGAGCAACTATATGTTTCATTTAGAACCCACAGTCTCCCATTCTCTTAGTTAACAGCTGAAGTTATTGCAATTTTTAAAAAAAGGGTGCTCTAGTATAGCAAAAAACTACCCTTCGATTTTTTTAACTTGCATCGCCTGCAAGGTTATGGAAACTTGTATCAGCGATCAACTTGTAAATTATTTAAAAATAAACAAACTTATCTCGAAAGACCAACATGGCTTTTTAAGAAAGCGTTCAACTTGTTCTCTTCTACTAGAGTCAATAAATGACTGGGTCAAAGCCATAGACAAAGGATTTCTTATAGATACAGTGTTTATTGATTTTAGTAAGGCCTTTGACTCCGTTTGTCATACTAAACTTATTTCTAAACTTAAAGCTTATGGAATCACTGGAGACCTATTGAGTTTGATAACTGCGTTTTTAAGTAACAGAACACAAAAGGTAGTAATGGGTAAGAACAGTTCCACAGAATGCAAAGTTATATCCGGCGTTCCACAGGGAACTGTTCTTGGACCTTTGCTATTTCTTTTGTTCATTAATGATTTGCCAGAGGAGCTAAAAGAGTTTAATGTCAAATGCAAATTATTTGCTGATGACGTTAAGCTCTATGAGACTAGAAAAAAATCAGAACAATCGACTAATCTTCAAGTTGCAATTAATAAATTAATATCTTGGGCACAAAAATGGCAATTAACTATTGCCGAGGAAAAATGTAGCACATTATATTTTGATCATGGTAATCCTGAAATACCTATTTTTATAAATAATCAAAAACTAAAAACGCCTAAAGAAGCTAAAGATCTTGGTGTCCAAATCTCATCTAACTTAAAATCTGCAGATCATTGTAACACTATTTCAAAAAAAGCGTTAGCCATAGTTAACATGATTTTTCGTTGTTTTCAGACTAAAAATATATCGGCTTTAATCACATCCTACAAAGCATTCGCTCGGCCTATACTTGAATACTGGTGCCAGGTTTGGTCACCATATTTATGTAAGGATATTGATACAGTTGAGAACGTCCAACGTTACTTTGTAGGAGAATATTTCCAAGGTGTGGTCTTTCTCTATCCAATAGTTACTTAAAAAGATTGAATTTTCTTAATTTAGAACCTCTTGAAGTGAGGAGAATTAAATTTGATTTAAGTATGGGATATGGTATAATAAACAAATTAAACGATCTTAACTTTGATGACTTCTTTACGTGGGCTAGTTTTAGGGGTAAAAATGACCATAGATTTAAGTTAATGCTACCAAAAACCAAAAATGACAATAATATGCATAGTTATGCTTCAAGAACTGCTAAATATTGGGATTCTTTTCCTAAAGAAGCAGTTGAAGCCCAAAATTTAAATGTTTTCAAAAAAAAACATAAATAAATTATCGTTTTATAAATTTAAATTTTATAGACACATGTGAGAAGCCTGCGTGCTCTGTGTGTTTCTCTTCCTTTTTATCTTTGATGATACGTTCTAAATATTTGATGTATATTGTTTTTAGACATTTTTTTTTTCGTTTAACATTCGTATGTTTAAATTATTTTCAATGAGTTCATATTATCAGCTAGAAAGTATGTACATAATGATAATGACACAAACGTTTTGTTAAACAATTCCCCCTTTCCTTTATTTTTGTGTGTATTTTGTTTAAATTTAGTTTTGTCATTAAGTTACTTGAAATTATAATATACGATAAAATAATGCTTGGATAATTTACTATATATAAATAATGTGTAATCAGATATAATAAAGGTGTTTTCATTTCATTTCATTTTCATTTCATTTTGAGCGTCCTTAAAATCTTGACGTGTACAAAACAAAACCAACTGTAAAACTATAAAATTAACCCTAAAATAATATTTTTTAAAAAATAAACTAAAAATCTAATGCAATAAACGTTAAAAACGTTTTTAATGTTGAGTTTTTTTACAATAAACTTAACAATGTAATGCTAAGTATTACCTTAAAACAGGGATAAGATTTAAAATTTACCAATATGTCCATATTTGTCAGTTTGGCAAAAGCTAAAGCTAAAGTGCTTTAGTACTAAGCCTTTTTTGAGTTTAGTACTAAAGCTAAGGCTAAACGATTTTTGAACCTTTAGTACTAAAGCTAAAGCGCGGCTAAAATGAAATATCCCGGCAATGCACACCCGTAGTTCTGACTAGTGATACGACCTGGAGCTCCGGAGCCGAAATTCGCTTTTAGGAGCTCCAAAGCTCTGCCCTACTTTTATACTTATTCTATTAATAAATAAAAAGTGCTGCGATAAATTATTTTGTCACAGTTTTTTTGTAAATTTAATATTTTACAAAAGTTATTTACGATAAAAATAGTCTTAAAAATTCAGATAAAATAACTTTAAATGTATTTAAATTAAGCTTAAATCAAGCTTAAGATCACTAATTTAAAAGCCGGAGCATCGAAACTTCGGGGTTTCCTCTGCTTTAACAGGCCGGAGCTTCGGAGCTTGATATTGGAGGGTAGGAACATCACAAGTTCTAAAACCCCATATACATATCATGCACCACTGTCACTGCACTCCGGTCATTTAACGCAGAGCTCATTTCGGAGCTTCGGTACCTGCCTTAAAATCAGTAATCGAAAGCGTATTTTACCGTAAAGTGTGTTTTAAATTTTAGCTGAATATTTAGAAATATTTTATATATTCCTACAAATTTTTTTAAAAAATGTATAAGGAAATCTGATCTAATAAAATCAGCTGATTAAATTTTTTTGAAATGTAATTAAGTGTAATTAAGTTAAATTAAATTTTTCAAAAAAAATTTACACAAAAAAGGCAGGGCTTCCAGAGGGTAGAGGAACTTACTTCCGCCGAAAAAACCCCTGAACTTACCTCCGATTTTTCTCCTTCTGTCGCGCAAGTCGGAACTTATTTCCGATAGCCGCGCAACCTCGGAACGTACCTCCGGAAATCAGCCTTCTTTCTTATTCCTCTTTATTGTCTATTGTTTTGGATTAACTTGTTTGTTTTCTCAACTCTCTATTTGAAACTTGATTGAAAGGTCATTTAATTATGACAATTTATGATATAAACAAATAGATTAAAACAATTTAAAGTTGAAGATATTATATGATTAAAAATATTTTATTTAGGTGCAAATATAAACAAAAACAAATGTTTTATTATGTTGTGTTTTGAACATTTTATTAAAATATCAAAAATATAATGTAAAACGCCTCCACTCGACGCCCTTTTTTTCCATCGGTTGGTTAAAAGAAAAGCAATCGGAGGTAAGTTCCTCTCTATCGGAGGTAACGCAAGTAAGTTCCGACTTTTCGGACTTTTCCGACTTAGCGGAGGTAACGGAGGTAAGTTCCGACTTTTTAGAGGTCATTGGAGGTAAGTTCCCCCCCTACCAGAGGTCATCGGAGGTAAGTTCCATGAAACCTTTCAGATAGCTTGAAAGTTTTGATAACTGGATCTTCGCTCTAGGGTTCCCAAACTCTGTTGAATATAAATACATACACCTCACTAAATGCTATAAATAACGAATATAAAATATAATATTGAATATAAAATAACGTAAATTCTATGCATTCCGAAATTAACCGTTAGATTACTCGCTAAAACAGCAGTGCTGTCAATCTCTCAGCGCTTAAAATTTACCGGAGCTGTGGAGCATGATATTTAGGATTAAAAATCACCAATGCACATAGAAATCCAGGGCTGCAGAGCTGCAGTTGTGACCGAAACACCGGAGCTGAACGCGCATTACTTCCTCAGCAATGGTAGCGCGTAAGTTAGAAAGAATTTAATACTGTTATAAGTTAGAATCTTTCAATTTTAAAGTTTATTATTTCATAAAAAAAAGCATAATATCAAAATGGGGGTTGGCTTTTATGAACCTGTTCCGACTCCATCTGGTGAGCTTGCACTGCAATTCTCTCCCGTTTATCTATATATAAATAGACGTAATGTCTGTCTGTCTGTCTGTCTCTGTGTGTGTGTGTGTGTTCCCCAACTCCTCCCTAACCACTCAACGAATTCAGGTGAATAAGGTATCATTGAAAAGCTTGTACCCCGGGGAGTGTCTTAAGGGGGTCAAAATTTTAAAAAATTTTACGTGGAAATATTTACACTGGACAACACATTTTCACCAAAGGGGACTCTATGAATTTTGGAACTTAAAAAATGTTTGTTTTTGATTTGTCTCAAACTTATTGGTGAGAATAATTAGCCAATGTAAACCCAGAATATGATGTTTTTTTGTAAAACATAAATATAGACATCTTTATACTAGACAACGTTTTTTTCACTAAAGAAGGGAATGATCTTCCTCCCCAACCACAGAAAGGATTGGGCTAAATAAAATATTGTTTCAAAGCTTACAGACAGGGGAATATCATAAAGGGGATGAAATTTTAAAAAAATCGCATCGACTTCTTTAGGTTGGACAAGGAATTTTCACAAAAAGGGGGACCTATTTACTTTGAAAAATAAAAAAAACTTGTTTTTGAATTAGATCAAACTTATTGGTTAGAGTAATTAGTCAATGAAAAGCCAAAATATTATGTTTTTTTAAAAGATAAACATGGGCATCTAAATACTGGACAACGTATCTTCGTTTATGGGGAGAAACCCTACTCTCCAACCGCAGAACGGATTAGGCTAAATGAGATATCATCGTAAAGATAAAAATCTGAAATGTCAGAAAGTGATTGGAATTTTAAAAAAATCGCATGGACATCTTTAGGCTGGACAACGCACTTTCACAAAAAGGGGTCATATGGACTTTAAAAGTTGAGAAATTTTTTGTCTTTGAATTGGCTTAAATTTATTGGTTAAAGTAATTAGTCAATGGAAAGCCAGAGTATTATGTTTTGGAAAGATAAACATGGACATCTTAATACTGGACAACATATTTTCACTAAAAAAGGGAAGTACTCTACTCCCCAATCGCAAAACGGAATATCATTGCAAAGATAACAAGTCTGGGGAATTTCATAATGAGTGTTGAATATATAAAAAATAACATGAACATCTACATCTTTATGCTGGCTAATTTGCACAAAAAGGGAAATGGACTTACTTTCCCAACCACAAAAAAATTGGACTAAATGAGATATCATTGAAAAGCTTATAGTTCGGGGAATAAGGCGGTTGAAATAAATAAAATTAACATGGACATCTTTATGCTGGAAAACACATTATCACGGACCCGTCTCCTCAACCACAAAACAAATTGGACTAAATAAAGTCTCATTACAAATCTTGCAGTCCAGGAAATGTCATAAAAGGGTTGAATTTTGAAAAAAAAGTTAGCAAATAAATCTGCTAAATATTGTACAGGAAAAAATTATTTGTCAGCCGTATGGCTGACACGGGCTACTTTTAACTGTAAAAATCCCGTTGTGTCGATGTTTCAAATGTGGGCCACCGCATAAGTGTGACTTCTAAAATAAATCATCAGTTCATGATGCAACGCAGCACGTTAGTTAATGTCTTGAAACTAAAGATTACAACGTTAACATGGTTGTATGGCCCAATTTTTCATTCAAAAAAATCACATTGTTTCGTATAATTCTTCTGTCAAAATATCGATTTGATTAGGTTTCGTATTTTTATAAGTCACATAATCATTTTTTGGCACTACTGTTTGTTCCGGTAATGAAGGCCGTTAAACCTTTTTTCTGGTTTGAAACAGTTTAAAGGCAGTAAAAAATGTTAGGAATTTAGACAAAATGCAGTAAGGCCTGCTTTTTTCAATAAAAGTTCAAAGGTGCGGTACCGAGTCAAACTTTTTGTCTTTGATTTTGATGATTTTTTGTGAAAACCTTACCCATGCCCCCAATTAGTTTTGAATAAGGGTTTTTTAGTGTAGGAAGAGGGTACAATAATTACAAGCGCTAATCATATGTAGGAGGAAATTAAGAAACAGCGAGCGACTAAAACTAAAGTCCTCCAGGCTGAAATTAAGGGCGTAACCGCTCTATGCCAGGAAGAAACAAACAACAAACTTGCGAGCGGGAAAAATTTTAAAAAAGTTTTCAGCGGCTATGTAACCAATTATTATTTAGTTGCGTCATGTGTTTCTCTGCACGTGATATTTTCTCGAAAAACGAGTGATTACTTTGCCACTCATCTATTTTCACCCTGATAGAATTTTTCTTTAGTACATTTTACGGTTTAAAATATTTCAAATATTTATTGGAATATCTCTTCAAAATTTTCTAAATACTTTTTAATATTACAAAAGCAAAAGCCGTTTTGGGGATTTTTAATTTTTTTCCGCTTCGTAGGTATGGCGTTGCTGGCGTACTTGGTGCTCAGTTTTTTAATGTTTCAATTACAGAATGCTTAATTTAAAAATTTGGAATGGACGTTTTAAAATTAATTTTTAAATTTGGAATATTTTTACAACCAAAACATTAAAAAAACCTATAAAGGTTTAAAATTAGTTTCATAGCACAAATTTCGATTTTTTTTTACTAATTCGAAATCATTGTTCACGAAAATACTATTTTAGTGGTGATTTCGAACTATTGTGACGTTTAATCCAAAACCAAAATTTATTTAGCACAAACTGATATATTAAAACACTTCAAAGTAGTGAAACATATGATCGTGTAGCAATTTTTATGAAGTATAGTTTTAAACTTAAGAAACTAAGAAAACTAAGATTTTTTCAAATTTTATTTTTTTCTTTTCGTACCTTCTCTAGTACAGTAAAAGACGCTTATTCAAAGTAATAAAGAAAAAAAAACGCACCTCAAGATAATATATTAAAACGATTATAAACGAAAGTTTATAAACAAAAGTTTTATTTTAAAAAAATATTCAGTATTGAACCACTGACTTTTAATACACTGATTCACTGCCTATTTTAATAATTGCAGTTAGCAATTGGCAAAAAATTGCTGGTGTTAAGAGAGCCTTATCAAACTATTTTATTACGTCATGATATTAAGAGGGCGTGGCCTAAATGAACACGTAAACACACTGTTGCAGCTACGTTTGGTTTGCCTTTAGTCTATAGCTCAAATTATTTTTCTTATCAAAATATCTTCAGTGTTCAAGAGATATGACCCCCTAAAAATGATTTTTTTCGAGAATTATGTATTTGAGAGTTTAAACAATGGGTATAAACATTTAAGTTTCAAATTTTGCACTTAAAGAAAGCGGCTACTTTCTACTTTAATTTAATACCTTGGTCGTTAAGATTCGTGCAGTATTTGTCGAAATATTGCGTTTCCCGTATATTGCGTTAAAAACCCGCGATTTTTTCCTTAAAAACACCAAACGATGGCAGTGATTTAATGAAGTTTGCCCAACAGTTATGCCTACACTTCGTATTTTTAGCGAAAAAATCGCGGGTTTTTTGTACTGGAAAGGCAATATGTCGACAAATACTGCACCAATCTGAACGATCAAGGTATCAAATTAAAGTAGAAAGTAGCGGCTTTCTTCGAGTGTATATTTTAAAATTTAAATTTTAATACCCATTGAGCATTTTTTCAAGTACATATTTGTCAAAAAATGCCATTTTTGGTAAGTCATATTTCCTGAACCACTGGAGATATTTTGATGAAAAAATTTTGCAGGTTATTGAGGGCGGGGGTAAGGTTTTCACGAAAAATAATCAAAATCTAAGACAAAAAGTTTGACCCCGTACCGCATCTTTAAGCATGTTAGAATATCGGTATTTTAACAGATTTGAGCTGTTAACAAATTTTATATAAAAATAAGGCACCATGTGTTTATCGGGTTAATATTGATATTTATTAAGCAGTAGTTTTTTGCTAATAATATGACCTCCGTTGTTATCCACTGAACAAATAAACAAAGCCACCGTACTTCCTCTATCACTTAAATGTTTCTCAAGGTAATAATTATATATCCAGTATCCAACGCGTTCTAAGACTTTTTTAAAGTCTTTTAAGCCGTCTTCTATATTTGCACCTTGAAAGAGAAAAAATTCGATAATCCTTTCAATTAATGAGAAAAAAAATCACAAATGTATGCATAATACACTAACCGCTAGAGTAAAGCCAATTCAATTTATGTCTATTCCCGCTTACCCCCTCTATGGAATTATTAATAAATAACTGCTCACTGTGAAGCTTTTATTATCGAAAACTATTTTTGAGACGATATATATATTGTCTAGTTTTCTCAATTCTAATTACTTAAGAACTTAAAACAGCGGAAACTCAGAAATACTTCTACGTAGTTTTGTTTCAAACCGTGATGAGTAAAATAAAATAATGATAGTGTCTTGTTAGAGTCTTTGTTTATCTGTTCTCTATTGAACTTTTTTAACACTTTTTACTGTTTTTTGTACCTCCTTTGTAGTAAGACGACTTATTGTGGCTGCTTCCAAATTATGATGAAGTATTATTATGCGTTTTATTTTAGTTATTTATTTTTGTTATGTATTATGTTTTTTTCAAAATTAATTTATTATTATACCACAACTAGAATTTTACAGTTTAAAATAATAAGCGTAACCGCTCTTTCCAAAGTAAAAATGAAGAATGAACGCGCAAATAAGGAAAAATAAAAAAATGTCAGTATTAATCTACCAATTGTTATTATAGCCTGCGTCACATGCTTCTTTACACATAATATTTTCTCAAAGAACGAGTGGTTACTTGAACATTCCAATAATAAATGATAAATTTAATTTTAGATCGGAATTTATCAAAATATAATTAAACAATTACTTTAGTATTATGTTTAATTTATTATTAACTATATTATATTAACTTTTTAATTATTAATTTCTTTTTATTCTATCATAATTTATAGATTAAATCTTCCAAAAGTTATCAATTTTTTCTAATCGTTTTCTTTCTTTTTTTCTTTAAAGATATGACGACATTATTGAGCTACAAAATTTGAAAACACAATTAGTTCTAATGTCAAAAAGCCAAAAAAAAATTTATAACAACGCTTAATTGAATTTCTTGCTGATTATTTGGCTTTGCATCTTTAGACACAGAGAAAATTGCCTTTTTCCCTTTATATAAATTTTTAAGTGTCTTAGAGTTTAAGGAAGCGTAAAAACTATATGGATCGTTTTATTCTTTGAAAAGACAGAAATGACATTAGAAAGAGATTATTGATTTATTAATTTTTTTATTATACTAAAGCAACTACAAACGCAATATAACTTTATTACTGTTAGTGTTACTTCTGTTCCCTCCCAGGGTGTAATTACTAAAATTAAAAAAAAGTAAATAAATATGTATATCACTCAGTGTAATTAAAAATTAAAATTACTGTATGTATAAACTTAATAATTTACAGTTTCATAGCTTTACCTCACTTTTGACAAAAGCATGACTGATTTTGATGCAAAATTTTCTACTTAGTTTATAATAGCTGTGAGGCTCACTTTCCAACCGGAATGTTCATTTAACTTTTATATTATGTATCCCCGAACAGGTAAATTTCTTATGGGTTGTAAACATACCTTAAACCATACTCTAGAAAACATTGTCTTTGTGTGTATTGTTTTTTTGTTTTAAAACCGTGAATGGTTCGCACTGTGAAAAGATTGATGATTTTTAATTTTTGTTTTGCTAGAATAGAGTTTGAAACTTTGAGAGCTATATATAAATGCATCGGCGTTTCCCGCAGTTTTTACATGGCGATCATTATAGTAAAGGGAAACTCACTATTGAAATAAAATGCTGCATAAAAAATAGCATAGCGTACAACATGTAGTTTAATTTATTTGCTACGAGAATTCTCCATTTATCAGCGTTTGTTGCAAATATTTTACAATCATATCCAAGAAACTTCTACAAATCAAGCCCTGTTTGGTAAATTTCTTAACCTAAACTTAAGATTCAAATAAAATATACATGTTTGAGGGTTTTCGTTGCGGAAGTTCTCCATACTAATCAGCGCTTTCTGTACAAACTATTTTAGAGAAATTTTTCAGCTTCTGATATATTATAACCTTGCATTACTTAACAATTTGGAGTATTTTAATTAGACGGTTATAATTTACTTATTTTAAAAAAATTTTTAAACTATATTATGTACGGGCAATGCCAAGAAGCTTCTGTAAATGCGGAGTAAAAATTACTCCGTTTCAATTAAAATTCATCAACGCATCAAGTACGTGGAATAAAAAGGAACGCTAGCTTTAGCATCAATTGATTTGCCGTATAAAGTGGTATAAAAAATGGTACTTGTGAATTACTTTCAGATTTAAATTTTGAAGATTTCCCTTATGGAATTAACAGCAAGAGACTTCACAAAACTAAAATGTAAAAGAATTAGTTCAGACATCCTAACATGCAATCCGTATAAAAAATGAAAACAGTTTCTTAGTAAATTAAGCTTTTTGTTTTAAAATGCCCCGATTGGGGCATTATTACCACAGTTGTTTATTATGCTTAAATGAATCAAATAAATCGCTTTGTCGGCATTTATTGATTTTCCTTGATTGTTTATTACAAATAAAGCAATAATTTAATCCAGACTTGATAAGTCTAAATCACGCGAGTTTTCTTTAAGACGCGCCTAAAATAAATCTTTTTTTACCCTAATTAAAACCTTATTTATATTTTTTTCTAAATCTAAATTTCAAAAACACAGAACCCTGTAAAAAAGACTAAAAAACAAGTTTAAATATGTTTTTAACTATCCAAGAAGACTAAGCAGACGTGACAAATATTTTAATTGGCTGGTTTCTTCAAAGAAAGTGGTTCAACTTATTGAGACGCGTTTACGTTTTTTATCGATACAAATCCAGTTGTTACTTGTTGATGACAAACATATTTTCTTGTTGCTCCTCTTTTAAACTTGAACCTTTTGAGTTATTTAAATATGAAACATATTTGCTTGAACAATTTTTGAGTTATTTAAATATGAAACATAATTCCTACCTTCCTTTAAATCATTTTTCCGTGACTTCTACCTGCCTACACCTTGCCTCCTACCTACCTTTGAGGCAGGTTTCACTGCCTCTTATTTGCCTCCAACCTCTTATGGCAGTTTCAAAAACCGTCCTTACCCTGATATGGGAGGGTAGAAATATCACTAAACAGACCAAAGATAGTTTGCACACTAAAAAGATCTGTATCCGCTTAGTGTACCGTAGCTCAACTATACTCAATACTCAATGTTTTGTAGTTAGTTTTAGTACAACTTCCCTATATATTCTTTTGGGGTCAATTAACAGATCGATGCGTTTTTTCTAAAAATAACCTTTTTTGTCAGAGTAGTCCTATATCCACCCACTATTCCGAAAGCTAAACCTGTAGTAATATTTTAAAAAAAAATTTCAAACTAATGTCCTCAAAGAATTTAAAACTAAAAACGCTGCAAAACTTATTTAAGGCATTTAAAATAGTGACAGTCCCGACATGCGCTTGTTCAATTTGTTTTTTATATAAGTTTACATATTTATTTTATGCTAATTTAAATTTTATAACTTAATTGGCCTGTTTCTAATCTACAGTAAGCTCTTTTTTTGAAAATAAACAAAACACCTGAAACCAGTAGCGGTACAAAAGAAAAAGAAGTTAAGGTTCTTTGTTGATTTTGCGCAAAAATAATGATCTTAACAAAATTTCCAAAAGATAAAATCTAAAAGCAAATAAAAAAATAAGCTAAAAACAAAATACACCCGCAAATAAACTTTGCAACTATGAACGAAATATTAAACCAGGCCAATGTTCCTATATAGTATTTAAGTCTAACGTAAAGTCAAAAAACCGTTCGCAACGGTTGGCTGCTTGTTGTTCGGTTCGTTTAGTTGAAAAAATGTGTTCGCAATCATCTGGGCACTTCAATTTGTTTACTATTTTGAAGTGAGCATTAGTGTTATGTAAATTCTTAGATCGGGGTAATCTGGCTGAAAACAAAATTGTAGTTCGTATAAGTTAAAGAGCACTGCGAGCTTCATTTTCATTGTCAACAATGAGAGTTAACATTTACTGAATTATTTTATTTGTGGTATATATTTTTGATTACTTGAATTTAAAATATAACTGTGATTATAGCTAAAACTGATAACTCGCGAATACTAATCCTAATACTAACTTTTAAAAGCCGTCACGCAATCTAAATGGAAATTTACGCGAACAAATTGTAATTTTAGACCTGTATGTAAGCATCAAAATGGATAAAATTTCACCTGAATTCATTCTTTAGTATTGCAAAGTATCAGTTGCTGTACGCGAAATTAAATCCAATCATATTAATCAAAAAATGTAATTAATGTCAAAGGAAGCAACCTGCGTATGCGCTGATAAGCTTTTCTTATACATGTGATTTTCCAAGTTTGCTAACTTTAATCCTCATATAATACCCATTCTGTTACTGAGTGGAAAATTAATCTTGTTAATAGGTTCTTGTGTGTATAAAAATAAACTTTACTTGACTAAACTGTAATAGTACTTTGCGTCCCGGAGGTAAGGAGTATGCGCTTGTTTTTAAAATTAAATAAATACAAAAAATAAGGATGTATTACTTTTAGAAAGGTTTAAATAAAGTTTTTCATTTTTTGATAAATCTAGATCAAAAATCAAAAACTCATTAAACCTAACCAAAGTAGTGAAAATATTTTTAGATAAATAATACGTGGCAAAAGAATATTCATGTTAATCCATGGCGTATTTTTGTCTGCTTTTATTCTATTAATAATAATCGATGTATTAGGTCACACTGAGAAAAAAATTGTATTACACAAAAAATTAATTCTCATCGGTTGACAAGTTATTAACAAGAATACCGCTTGGTTATTTCCATGTTGTTTTTATACACCATTTTTGAAAAGAAAGTTTTTTACTAAACAGATATTAATAAAACTTAAAAAAATCATGCTAAGGTATTAAAAAGATTAAGTTTTAAATTTGGTTCAATTCAAAAAGTATTAAATGTGTACTGCCATTTTCAAAAAAAGTTTGATTTGTTTTTTATTGCTGTGTTTTTGGTGTGTTTTTTATTTGCTTCTATTCTGGTATTATCTGTTAGCTAGTCAAAGTTTTACCTTAAAAAACAAGTGAACTAAGTATAAAAAGACACTTCAGTTCTCTTAATTTTACATTTTGTTTAATTAGGGGTTAACGCCTTATCAGATTTTATTAGAAACAAAATATGCATAAAATTTCTAAAGTATAAATTTATCAATTTATGCTTTTTAAACAAAGTATATATATAGGTTGGCAGTCTCCCGGATTTTAAGGAGTATACACGACTCCCGAAACTTGGGGGGGTGTCCCAATTTTTTTCGGAGCATACCTCAAATACCCAATTTTTAGCGTTTTTAGTACTGGGACCCCCCGAATTTTAGGAGGGGGGTGTCCGGGGTACCCCCTAATGGAGGGGGTGTCGGCTATAATCGTGATTTTTGGGGGTATACGTATAACCCCCCCCCAAACCCTCCACCCCCCCCCTTCTCCATGCCCACCTATGAGTATATACAATGCAATTTTTTGAGAAAAAAAATCGAAAAATTATCAAGTGTTTCAAACAACGTGCTAACATAGCACCTAGTTCAAACGTGTTTAATGGACCGGTCCATGGGGCGAGTCCACTATAAGTGGGCTTGAAACATGCCAAGATAGCCTGGAGTTTAAACAACGTACTATTTAAACACCCAAATGCTCGAAATTAATTTACGAAAAAAATGTATGAACATAAAAATAAAATGAACTATATGTATCAATATATACATATATAGAAAAACAACTATAAGCTAAGCGAGATATTATTAAATCAGTGGTTATAAACAAATGTAAATGGTTGTAAATTACACGTTATGTTGACCTGAGACTGGGGTTTTGTTGGCACGCAACTATACGTGCCAACAAAACCCCATGTTAAACAAGCACAACTTTCAACAAAATTAAAGGAACAATTTAGCACCTATTTGGATCGGTTTAACGCCAAAATATTTTAGATTCACAAAATTTATTAATAAAATAAAGTGTAAAAAATCACATATTTTATATAAAAAAAGGTATTAAATTTATCTTAAATGGGACATTTTTTAGTTTAATTCATTTTTTAACTTTATTTCCGAAGAAACATTTTCAAATTTTCTTCTACCATGTTTTTTTACGCGAAAAATCTTCATTCCAACAAAAGTTGACCGAAAAACCTCTCCCTATCAATTTCGATTGGTTCCTCAAAAAATTTCCGCCAATGATATTAAAAGCCTCCAGTTGGGCGCTACTTAAACACCAGACTATCTGGGCACGTTCCAAGCCTGCTTTAAGTGGACTCGCCCCTGATAGCCTAAAACAGAAACGAAATTTAAAACATTTTTAAAGCCGAGATCTTTCGGAAAAAAAGTTCAAAGACATTCGCTCATGTAAAACTCGCGTTTTTCGGTTCAAACCAGTCGGGTCGGGTCAGGCCGGGTATACACAATGGGCAAAAGCTTTCAATTTAAACGGAAGTTCCTGGAATCAAAGATTTCCACAGCATATGACGCTGTAACCACTTTCAGCTAGTCAGCGCCTCAGGAAATATTGATCTCCAATGAAACTAAAAATCTCCAATTTTTAGCTCCTACCACTTTCATTCCCACAACGCAAAACTTATAGCCGCAAATCACGAAAAATACCCGTCGTTTAATGGACTTTAAAATTTTAACGTGTACTATCGCTCTAAATTATTAAAAAGATTAAACCAAGTCCCGATTTTTTATCTAACGTAATATGGTTATAATAATAGACTTGAAAAATGCTCTAAGAATAGAGCAAGAAAAAGGGGTGATTTTCCCCTGTGCGTATGTTTAGACAGAAAAAATATGGACTAGTCTGAGATGGACATCATGTGGACTATAGGAAATTTACATTTGGTTTGGCCAGCTGCTCACTGAATAAAAATTTCTATCATAAGATAATGATTTGTTTATACATTGATTTAATCACACAGCATTGTTGCATGTTTTTTAGTTTGATGAAATGTCAATTTAAAAAATCATACTAACAGCAATCTTTGACAACGCGAAATCGCCACTTTTTCAATAAAAAGGCTATATTTGTATGCGTAAGAAACAACTATAAATTTGTAAAAGTAGCGATTTCGCACTTGTCAAAGATTGATGTGAGTATGATTTTTTCAATTGACATTTCATCAGACTAAACAAGTGCAACAGTGCTGTGTCATTAGATCAATGTATAAACGTAAATATAAATATAAATGTTATCATTATCCTATGGTAGAAATTATTATTCAGTGTGCTCTGGTCAAACTAAATGCAAATTTCCTATAGCCCACATAATGTCCATCTCAGACTAATCCACATGTTTTCGGTCTAAACATACGCCCCGGAAAAATTCGCCCCTTTTTCCTGCTCTATTCTTAGAACATTTTTCAAGGCTAGTCTACCACTTTTTTTAATTATAAATTAAAAAATAGCCTAATAAACTATAGTTTTAGCTACGCAATGACATGTTTATAATCATTCCGTTGCCGAGATATACTTTTTTAACAGTTTTAATATTTTCAATAGAATACATATTATTGATCAATAAAAAGTAGTTCCTAAGAATTATTACGCAATTTTCTACGATTTCCGAAGAACCCATGTTTTTTTGTTTTTTTTGATCAATCAGTAACGAGGGAGGAATACTGGTTTTATTATATAAGCGTTTGAAAAATAATATATTATTAATAAGGAGAAAAACATAACACTAAATTTACCCACGTTCTTTATTTGTAGTTTACGCGGTGACGTGGGGCTTAGTCTCCGTGTGGCGCTCCCGCGCCACCGATAATTTATTTATAATAAAAAAAAGAAGAAGAAGATGAATTTAAATTACAAAATTTACAAATTTTGTTTAATTATATAGTTAGTGCGGTGCAGTCGCGCTCCAGATAAAGTGTACCTACGTTTTCTAAATACAGTTGGTGCGATGGCGTGCGCCAATGATTGCAATTATAATTTTTAAAATAAAATTAATAATTAGCAGAAGATGATGAACATGAATTACAAAATCGCCGCGCGAAAGATGAAAGAATATTGGTTTTAAAATAATGAGCGTTAGAATAATAATAATAAATATAAGATGAACATAAATTACAAAAAAATTTCCAAACGTTCTTTAATTATAGTGTGCACGGTGCTGTGGGGCTAAACCGCCGCGTACCGTTCTCGCGCCACCGATGCTTATTATAATTTTTTTTTGATAAAACTTTGAATTAGTTTTGTCATCAGTAATGCAAGAATTAAAAAATGTACTTTGTTGTTTTCGGTGTTTTCCGCGCGGTTGAAGTAAAAGGCCCTGGAACTGGTTCGGTTTCCGCCACCAATTAAAACATCGTCTTCTATTTTTTATTAGGGCACCGTCTTCTGTTTTTTGTGCGGTTTCTATGAGTAGCTGGTCGTTGTCTGCTCTTTGCAAACCTTATTGTTGCCTAAAGGCTGTTATTGTGCAGTTGGGAGTTTTTATTTGTCTATTTTTTCAATTTTTTATTTTGATCAATAAATCGATAACAAGGACCTAAATTAAAAAAGTGCTTCCTAAGAAAGTTGCGTAATTCTTTCTGCTTTCCAATGAGCCCATGTTTATTTTTGATCAATCGATAACGAAGGAGGAATATCAATTTTAAAAATTGAGCGTTAGAATAATAATAAGAAGAAGAAGAAGAAAAAATAGGAGATGAACATGAATTTCAAAATTTACCCACGTTTTCTAATTATGGTTGGCGCGGCGCCGCGGGGTTAAATTGTCCCCTGGCGCTCCTTCGCCACCCATGAACAGTGATTTAGAAAGTGAAACAATATGAAAAAAAGGAACGGTTTTTATCGTAAATTCCATGTTTAAATTGCAATTTTAATTAATGAAATATTATACACATTTTTTATATGTTATTAAAAAATTATTTGAATGTGGAAATCAACCAAACCTTAGTTTTAATTCAAAATAGATTTTACCGCGAATATAATATAATTCCAACAGCAATGACGCAAACAGTTTTTTCAGTGGTGCACAACTGCGTAGGTTACGCAAAAAAGATAACACTAAATTGAACACAAATATGTATTCACATTGGTCTTTAAGAACTCTTAAATTTTTGGTAAAATTAGTGTTACTCCATGGAAATTAACAATTAGCAAGAGCTAAAAAAGAACCGTGCTTATTAAGTCGCCGCGATCACTGGATAATCTTTTTCCCGCTTATTGGCTAAAAATGTTTTTATATGGTCATAAATTTAGCAAAGATTTTTATCAGTGAACAACGTTTGTTCAACTGCAAGTTTTTGTCCATCGTGTTTGTACTGATAAATCATGTTTTTTCTCTTTTGTATTAAAACTAAAACCATAATTAAATTTTCTAAAATTTCTAATAGAACTGCATTTGTTACCCTAAGGAATAGTGTCCCTAAATAACTACAGTAATATATAAAAAAAGTAATTTTAAAATATATTGAATATTTTGTTTTTACAATAACTATGATAAGTTGGATGGTTTTTTTTTTTAATTTCCAATGTTAAAATAGATTTATATATTTAGTTTTATTTTTTATAACACAACCATTTTTTTATTTTTTTGAAGAGGGTGATGATTAATGATTTTAATTTAACATTAAATGACTTTATTTCCGCTAGTAGTATATCATAGACTTTTTATTATGGATGGATATGATTTGTTTTTAACGTAAAGCCATTATTGCTCTTGCGTTGGTTAAATAATTTAGTAATTTCAACTGTTGTGGAAAAAACATTTTAGGAAAAATAATTTAAAATTTCTTCAAGTAATAATTTTTATTCGGTTAGTTACGTGTACGTATACCCTTTAAGTTATGAAGTCAGTGAAGTGAAAAATCTTAGTGTTTTTTAAAACTAATTTAAAAAATAATATCTTTAAATCTTGGTTTTAATTAGCGTTGTTTATAAATTTCTTTCAATGCATAAGAAAAATTCATTTAAAACTTGCTTACAATTATTAAGTTCAAGTAAAAACTATAATTTTTGCAATCTATGCATTCCAAAACATAGTTTTATATTTTTTTAATTCTGAAGTCTTATAAAATAAGCTGTTGTTTTATTTTGGTTAAAAAAAACCTGGATCTATTACATAAAATGTGTTAGAATACAAATTTTTTCGATTAAATTAACAAAAGTATTAGTATACATAAAATCCTAAATGTTGTATGTATATGTATTTCATGGTTTCTATTTCAATCGTCTGAAGCTATCTTTCTGACTCAGCGAAAAATATCAGCGATTAAGTCGAACACGTTGATATTTTAAGGACCCTCAAATGACGGGTATTATTCGTCATTTCCAGCTATATGTTTTGCTTTGCGGGAATGAAAGTGGAAAAAGCAAAAATTAGGAGATGTTCACGCTTATTTGAGGTTTTTTTCACACGTTTATGGACTGAACGGACTGCTTATTCGGACGGTTTTGACCATCGTGATTTTTTTTAGCTTCCAACAATAAAATCTCTAAAATTTACATTTTAGTCGTCTCCGTTTAATGTTTCCATCGGCAACAATATCGGGCAACTTAAGGCGAAGAAGCTCAAGCTGAAGCTGGAAGAAGCAATAATAGCTAGCTGGCTAGCTTAATGATAACTAACTAGCTTAATGCTATTGGAGCATGATTATTTCGGACCTCTGCCCATCAGTAAACGGTGCCAAAGTTGTCAGCTGCCAGTCGTGACAAACGTCCGTACCAAGGCCGGTATCTGCTCGTTCTGCCTCTTCTTCGCCTTCTTCCTGCTCGGTACGTGGTTTGACCGGGGTGCTCCGAAGATTCAAAAATCGGACCTCCGGAGCCCGGAATCTAGATTCGGTTTGCAGGAGCTCTATAAGTTCCATTCTGTTTTTCTTCTATTTTTTCCAAATACTTAAAAAGTGAATTCATATTTATTCTATACATCACTGATTTATACGGGAGCTCCGATTCCTGAAAAAATTGGCAATATTTGCATATTTCGCATATTTGAAAATGGGTCTTAATGGAGGAAGAACCACAAAATTCTCTTAGAGCCTTTAAAAATTTCAAAACATTCTTTTCAAAATAAGCATAAGATTTTTGTGAAATTATTGATTTTTGCTTAAAAGTATGTTCGGTTCATATTGGGTTAAAATTCGATTTTTAAGGTATTCTTTATTTATTACACAAATTAGCTAAAATTCGTGAAATAGCTTAATTAATGTTTTAAGCACTTTAAGTTAAAAAAAAAAATGATTATCATCTAATTTGCGAGGAATTTTGATTTTGCGGTGGGACAGCTAACACAACTTTTCAACGGGAAGACGGTTACTGGAAACAGTTATATAAAGAAAAACAGCTTAGGCCAGACCAGATATGTAGCCAGAGCTCCGCAGAATGCTGAACATGCATATTAGTGATGTTCATACCCTCCGATATCATGCTCCAAAGCTTCGGCTATTTGAAGAGAAGGGAGCTCCGGAGCACCGCCTATTAAACGAGCAATTTTAAGCTTATTTAAGCTTAGAAATACGTTTAAAGTTACTCTATCTGCATTTTTAAAACTATTCTTAGCGTATTAAATAAGTTTTGAAAACAAAATTACTTTGCAAAAAATTTTGAAAAAATAATATATGGCACCACTCTTTAATTATTCATGAAAATAGTAAAAAAAATAGGACGGAGCTCATAAGCTTCGGGGTTGCTCCGGAGCTCCTAAAAGCGGAGCTCCGGGGCCATCATTAATGCATAAGAATCGGAACATCACTAATGTTTACTATAATATAGTTTTATTTCAGGTTTCCTATGCTTCGTGCCTTGGATATTTTCTTATTTGGTGTTTTGCACCGACGTGAGCAAGGATGTCCTACATTATTGCCCGGAGTGCGGGTTTTTAATGGGAAAATACCAACGAATGTGCTCCAGCTAGCGAGAAAATAATATTCAATAATAGACCGTTCTCGGACGGCCCTGTGTATCCCGACAACTCTCGCAACGAAAACTCAATTTTCAATGGATCGCAATATAACATTCCGCTATGTTTTTTAAAGTTACATTCTCAACGAAATTGTCCACGCTCTTTTTCCAACATTGTCGCTGCGGGACCAGACGACAATGAACAGCTGATTAATAATCGTGTATAATATCATCTTTACTGACACAATGAAAAAACATTGTCAACGAAGGGCACTGAAATAAAAGAGATACAATAGATCTTATCCAACGCATTTTGCACGATGTAATACTAATACACGGGAAGGTAATGGTTCAAATCCAACCTTCGGAACATTTTTTTTCATTTTATTTGAAAACATGGTTTCAAGGGTAGACTTTAAAAATATTTCAGAGATCGTCAACTAAAATACTATTGTTGTAGGTTAAAAACGGAAATATATCGCTATTTTAACTAAAAAACAGTTTACCCAATGCATCGAGCAGCTTGCATCATAAAATCCAATTGGTACGGGGTTTTTAGAGCCACAAGCAGGACACTTGGAGCCTTCGAAATTTTTTGGGAACTTGGAGCCACATGCAATTGGAACTTGGAGCCTTTAAGAAAAAATTGGTGTTGGGTTAGATTTAGGTTTCGCTTAGGTTAAGGTAAACGTTTTAACGATTTTTATTTTTGGCTCTTAGTTCCCAACTTACGACTCCAAGCTCTCTATTTTTGGCTCCAAGTTCCAGCTCCAAGATCCCTCGGCCCCATCGACTCTAACTCATCTTATATAGACACATAGGGTAGTGCATTTAATTTCGGCACTTTTTTGTTTTTCCGATGTAACTTTTTACTGTATGGCCCGATTTTCATGTTTGATAGCTCATTTTGAAGCTTTCACAATACTGCGTTGCGTCACAAAAGTTTCATTGTACGAAAGTATTTTTTTTACCTAATTAATTAAGTTTTTTAAAAAAATGGAAAATTGCCGAAATTAAATATGTGCATTTAATTTCGGCACTTTACAAACAATCGATTGTTTCTCAGTCAAAAAATCATCATTTTCAAAAATTTAAAAATCTATCATTATCTCCAGACAGTTTTCTTTAATTTAAGTATCTACTTGTTGTTCAACGTGTAACTGGCAAAAAGTTACAGCTAAAATGCCAAATGGTATCAAAATAAGCAAAATTTTGGAAAAAAGTGCATTTAATTTCGGCACTTTTTAAAAGGACCCCTCTTAATCGAGTTTAAGTGCAGTGCTATGACCCCTACACATTTCAACGTTGTCTTTTAACTATTTACAACTGCAATTTAACATCCGACCACTTAATTCAATCCGTTTTTACCTACAGCATATGAGTGCCGAAATTACACTATTTTATTTTATAACGATTGCTCATTACAGACGAAACGTAGAACCACGGGGACTAAAAATTCGGAAAATAGACTAAATTTTACCAGGGCAGTTTAATTTTTAAACCAATTTATTGCGTAATCGTGAAATGCCCATGTTCTAAAAACGAGTTACAAATTTATTTTTTTTAAATCACATAATTTCACATGAAAATATCATAACATAACAAATAAAAAGCTCACGACAGTCATCTACATATAATTAGCTCTCATTTGAGCTATCAAACGTCGTATTCCGTCCAGGATTACCAAAGATATAGTCCAAAATCAAAAATGCTCAATTGGGAAAAGTGCCGAAATTAAATGCACTACCCTACGCGCAACGCTTAAAAAATTGTTTTTTATAACATGCGCCTGAATCCTTAATTGAATTTTGTGAAGAAAAAGAGTGAAGGGCAAACCGAAGGCAGAAAAATTGAGATACAGGCTTTGCACAAAATATGAAAAGTGTATCAGTAATAAAACTATTTATTCGTTTTAGCATCTCACAAAAATCTGCAATTTTTATTATGTAAACTTAACCGCACTGTAGAAGCCACACAGCGGTCGCGACAGCCGAGCCGGCCGCCGCACAGAAAAAAATACAAAGAAAATTATAACAGATATACGCACATTATTTTTCTTTTTTTATTTTTACCATGTCAAGTATTTGGAAATGAACAGCTGGCATGAGTGCAACAAAATTCAGTGTTTAAATAATAACGCTTCCTGATGGCATTCGATTTTAGAAAACTTGTACATAAGTGTATTTTATTTTTAATTTATGTTCTATTAAAACAAAGCATTTTTTATCTTAGAACCACAAGTAAAATCTACCTTTGTTATGCATTATAGACAACAGGTTAACCGTGCGTTGCGTGCGGTGTTTAAAAAACCACAGTTCTTAAAACTATTTAAGCAATATTTGAAAATGGCTACATTACTTTGAATGAATGAAAAAGCTTTATTGAAACATTTTAGTACATTATGAACACAAGTCGAATTGTACAAAAAAAAAGAAAAAATACAATTAAAATACATCAAAAAGTTTCGTTGAGTGAACAACATACTGGATATTGAATTGAGTTTCAATAAAGGGAAGGGAACAAGAGCCCAAGGCTGCTCATATGAACCTTCATTTGATAAATTTATCAAAATTACTTTTTTAATTGCGTTTTAAAATTGAAATTGAAAATAAAGGAAGGATACACAAGCCGATAAGGCTTCTTCACATTACCTGTCAAATTTAATAAAATTTTTAAAATTAAATCTTTTTTATCTGCATGTAAAACTATTCATCGATTTGAATTAACAATATATTAGGTAATATATTTCCAGTATTTTGCTACCCTATTGGAAATGAATTAAAATATACATCTTTTTTACTTTTTTATTTTTACTTACTTTGATCATTTCGACTAAAGTAATCTCCATTAAAAAATTTTGAAAATGCCAAATTTTTAGGTTGTTTACAATAGAAAAGCAAAGTTTTACGTCAAAATCGAATTCACGTTCCTAAGAGATTGGATATTTAAGTATTTTAAACGTTCAATATAAGTAAAACTACGATCAAGACCACATTTAACAAACAATCTTTGTAAAACTGCGTTGAACTTGTTCTATACAATCTATATCTTTTAAAAGATAGGCGACCATACCATGCTTTATAAACAGTTATTAAGCCTTAAGTTTTTTTTTAAAACATCTCAATATTATTTAGATACTTTAAACGCAGATTTAGCAATATTTCTGCAATGACATGAGGATTTTAAATTTTTTGAAACATACACACCAAGTCTCGCTTCATTACTAGCTTCTAGTTGCTTGCCGTTTATAAAAATTTAATTCTGATTATTATTTCCCATATAAACCACTCCACACTTATTTATTGCTATGCTCAATTGCCATAACTCTGCCCAATTTATTAGCTTTTTATACTTCTTGCAATTTATTATTTTTCATTTTTTTCTAACTTATACTACATCGTCAAATAACTTACAAACCTGATACTTCTTGTAACATAATAAAAATAAAAAATATGTCCAAACACCTTGACTCTTTATAAATTTTAGAAATCCAATAAAACTTTTCTTCCTTAACAAAAAACAAATCCAGAAAACAAATCCCACTAACCATAAAAGAAATTAAAATAACTTTTAAACCTATCAACTCTAAAAAATTAAACATTCAATATAAATTTTTTTCAATACTTTACCATCATAAAAAATCCAATAACTGAAACACTTATTTTTTCGCAAAAATCCATTTACTTTAATTAATTATTCTTCTAAAAAAATTAAACATTTATCATAAAAATCGAAAATAACTAATTTTCCATTTAATTTTTAAACCAATTTATTCTAATCTAAATCCCATTTCTAAAAACATAAAATTATTTTTAAATCACATAATTTCACATAAAATATCATAACATAACAAATAAAAACTCCACACACTACATATAATACTCTCATTACTATCAAACTCTATCCTCCAATCCAAAATATATCCAAAACAAAAATCTCAATTGAAAAGAAATAAATCACTACCCTACCCAACCTAAAAAATTTTTTTAAATCCCTAATCCTTAATTAATTTTTAAAATGAAGGAAACCAAGAAAAAATTGAATACATTACAAAATAAAATACATAATAAAACTATTTTTTACATCTCACAAAAATCTCAATTTTTATTTTAACTTACCCCTAAAACAACCGAAGCACCCACAAAAAAATACAAAAAAATTAACAATATACCACATATTTTTCTTTTTTACCATCAATATTTAAATAACACTATAACAAAACATTAATAATAACTCTATATCATTTAAAACTTACATAATTATTTTATTTTTAATTTTTCTTAAACAAAGCATTTTTTCTTAACCACAATAAAATCTACCTTTTTTCATATAAACAACATTAACCTCTTCTCTGTTTAAAAACCACAGTTCTTAAAACTATTTAAGCAATATTTGAAAATGGCTACATTACTTTATGTGAAGTGGTTACTTTATGGCAACACTTTTTCAATCCAACAAACAGAGCAGGCCACAACGGGTTTGCGCTTAGTCCGTCTTTTCTGTTTAAAAATCACCTTTTTCCACTGCATTTTTAGAGAATTCTCAATGGCTGTCTTTGTCTATTATTAATTTTCATGGTATTATTGAGGTATGTTTCAGTCTTTTTGATATTAGGTTTTTTGGTCTAGTGCATCTCCATGCTGTTTCATTTAATATAATTTTTTTAAAAAGCTTTGTTTTGGTTTTTGCTAGAATAAAATTTTTTAACAGGTTTTAAATTTTTTTTTTCAAATTATAAAATAAAAAAATAGTTTAAAAATTTAGGTTTATTAAGCTTTGGACCACTAATTTTCGTGTTCATCTGCTTCAAAAGGCGTAACATCGAAGCATATTGGAGGGCATATATTATAGATAATTATAGTATTCCGGAGCTTAGTCTTAAATAGCATTTTGCAATACGTATAAGGAAGGATATTTAAACCGTGTTTTTAAAATTATTTTTACGTTTTTGATAAGTTTAGAAAATTTAGTCAAAAATTCTTTTTAAAGAATATTATGAAGTTATTCGATTAATCAGAAAATTAGTAAAAAAACATGCGGAGCTTCAAACGTCCACGGAGTTTAGATCTAGGCTGCTCACTAATCCATCAGAATAATAATAGCAGTAAAAAATAAACTAATTTGTCCGCATCTTCTGGTTACGGCGGGTCTGTGGGACTTAGACCCGAGACTTAAAGCCAAATCGCTCAGAAAACATAATAAAAAAAAACCTGTGAAATTCAAAAGTGACTAAAATAAGTTTATTTTTAAACTTTGTATATACGTGTACGTAACATACCACATGTATCAGAATCACAAACTTATACAGCACAAAATATGTTTTAACAAAATGAAAACAAGAAAAATATAAAAAAACATACGATTGTCCTACTATTTTAAGTAAGCAAATTTCAAAGTTAACCAAGTAACCAAAACAAAATAAAATGGACTAATCAAAAAACAAACTATATGAATACTTGTCTTACTGATATGACGTAATTTTAAAAATTTCAGCGGATAGTTAGGTGATTGAGAGCTATGCTTGAATATATGTCTGGTACAAATCATTCGCTCTGTTAGTAAGAGATAACAGCTTAAAGTTTCTGTCGCCAGTGCACCGTATGTTGTAAAAACATTAGGAGATTAGAAATTGTGGAGATTGAGGGAGTAATTAAAATTAAAACTCTCCTAATATTTTAAATAAACAAAGAAATCCCAAAACCTATGTCGCGGAGAAAAATATCTTAACCTATCTTCTTCCAGATATATTTGATTTTCAGTGTAAACTTTCATCTGTTTTGGATTCAAATTTCGAAAGACACTTGTTAAATTTAATCGAATATTGAGAACGACTAATGCTATTAAAAAGTAACAGCCGGTAAATTTAAATTCTGAAAACTTTTGTAAATTAAAATTAAGTTAAGGTTAGTCAATCTTTTTAGTGAATTTTGGGGTTTTTAAACTGAAGCACCAACGTAGAGTTTGGAGGGACTGTTAGAAGTAAATTTGGATATTTTTTCAATACTTATAAATTAGGCGGGTAAACCCGTACTGTCCACTCTACTTTGAAGCTGAAAGTAAATTTTTATTAACTTTGAATCGTGTTTTAACTTCGTATCTCTGTGTGTGGTGCGGCAATGAATTATCAATGTCTTTTAAAATATAGAAGTGATGGCAAGGGAACCAAACTATAGATGGAATTTTCAGAATGTATTTTCGTTTTTCCTCAATATTTGCAACGCAACGCTACCATTGTTCAATAATGGTCACATCACAACTCACAAAAAAATCGTAGTTGTGATTTGGAAAAACTATATTTATACTACGCCTGACTGATATTGTACTAGTGGTTATGGCATGGGCAAAAACACATTTCGTATTTCAAATATATATACAAATACAAACATGTATCTTCATTCAGCTCTTAATTTTGAAACTTGAGCCGAAATAACGAATACTATTTGTGGAGGCCTAACATTTATACTTATAACAGGTTTAACACAGTATAATAATAACCAAAAAATAACAATCTCTCCAAACCATGAATATAAATCAAACGAATTTTGCTGTAGCACAAAAACACCGAAAAATTTCCAATATATTTTATCTCTGGTAATATTCCACAAAATGTATTTTATTATAAATGATATTTAAGATCATGACAGAGCAATTAGTTACGTAGGTTTAAATAATAAGCAAGCAGGATACAACGATAGGGCGTGATCACCCACTTTGACCGGTAATAAATAAAAAGGTAGTCTTGTCATTCTATGCGAACACACTAATTAAATTCTAAATTCTTTAATGTCACTTATATCATTATATTTTTAATGTCACTTATATCATATCATTAAGGATTAAAGTTTATAAAGGCCAAATTTAAGGGTTAACGCAATTTAAGCTTCAAATTTTACAACCAAACGAATTTTAGACTGGCCGCGGCGGCAGAATTTTTTCTTATATAATGCCCTTTAAGTTAACCCGAAAGGTTTTCAACTGTTAAAATTTACAGAAGTCTGTCACTTAATTAAAGGTTACATCCCTAAAACTTTTGATAAAAATAGTACCCTTTTTCATAGGTGGGCAGTCTCCTGGATTTTGGGGGAGGGGGTATTCCCAACCCCCGAAATTGGGGGGGTTTCCCAAAAATTTTTTTGGGGGTATACCCCAAATACCCCATTTTTAGCGTTTTTAGTACTGGGACCCCAAAAATTTTGGAGGGGGGATGTCCGGTGTACTTTTTAGCGTCCTGCGTGCTTATTGTCTATTTTCTAACAACACCGGTAAAAAACAAACTTAAAGGTGCAGTCCTTTAAACAATCCGGTTTTTAAAAAATTATTTTAACCGGTTAAACAAATTTTTAAAAAATTCCTTCAGGTTTTTAATAATTTATTAATTCTTCAATGCCAAAAAAATTTCAGTTTAAACTTTTTTACACCAAAATTTGCAATACATAATTTACAATGATAAAAATTGCACCATACTTAGAAAGTTTGACCTCAAAAACTAAAACAACTATACACATCATATCATCAGACCTCTGCACGGTCTGTATCCCCCGTGTGGCTGTGCCCCCTATAAATAAAAAAGTACCCAACAATTATGGCGCCATTTTTGACCTATTATGACGCCATCATCGCAAAATTTTTCAGTTTTTAGCCTATTTCAATGCTTTTTAAGCCATTTTAGACCTTTTTTAACTTAAATTTTACCTTTTTCCCTTTTTTTGTTTTCTTGCTCCCCTGCTTGGCCCCCCGTTTCAAAAAAGTTGCCCCCCGTTTTGGAATTGCCCCTTCCCCGGGGGCAGTGCACAGGTCTGCCGTCTGCATCATAAATAGAAACTTCAATCCACTAAAACACAAATCTTACCGATTTGAAAGCTTTGTTTCCCAAAAACACAAATATTACACCATATTTTGTGCTTTTCGGAATTAAAGTTACTACTAACGGCGTGATTTTTGTCAATGAAAATTATCTTTTGCAGATTATGGTGCAAAAATAGATTTCAATTTAGCTTTTTGATAATTTTTGAACTGTAATTTAAAAAAAAAAATTATGGGATCGAAAAATTAAGTAATTTTCTAGAATATTTAAGAGCACGTGGAATATTTTTAATATCGTTTCACCAGTTAAAACAAAGTTTTAAAAAAATCCCATCATTCAGAGGACCACACCTTTAATCAGACTTATGCACTGACCCCACTCCGGGCCAACCAGGAGAGGGGACACAAGACTGGAAATGGGCTCTATCTTAATGACCAAGTGGGAAAGGACAAAACGAAAAAGTTTAATTTTTAGGATAATGTTGCGAAAATTAGCTTAAAACATTTATTTGAAATCCGCTTTTTTGCAACTTCCATCTTCAGATGCCTAAATGAACTGGCTGCGGCTGAACTGGATAACAAATTTCAAGGCACAAAATTGAATGCATACCCAATAAGATAGCAAGACATTTCCAGAGCGTGCAAAAGTACGATTAGTTTCCTTGTAAACAAAGTACAAAAGTGTAAAAAAATGTTGAGAGTATAAGAGAGCTTACTCTTTAGAAAAATACAGAGTAAAGACTGTTTACTTAAGAATAATGAATAAAAATATAATAATATGCATATAACAGAGGAAAAATAATGGAACAATTAAAATTAAAGAAGATATAAATATAGTAAAGCTGAAAAAAATGGAAAACATTCATTAAAGGAAGTGCAAGGTATAATTAACTCTAATTTGTTAATAGGAAACGGATTTTAATTTCTAATACTTTACAAAAAAACCTTATGTGGCCAAAATATAGTTTAAATTTCATTTAATTTAATCAGCAAGAAAATTTAGTGCTATTTTTAATATAAAAACCGTACTTAATAAATTCGTTTTAACCAAAAAAAGTTGATAACGGCGCGGTTTTTTTTAATTTCGTTTCGTTGATGGAGTGTTTTATAATTAACGATTAATAAATAAACAAAAACAAACAATAACCAAAATATTTTTTATTAAACAACAGTTATTAAGGTAGTCTTATTAGAATTATAAACAATGTTTTTGTAACTTCATCATTTTCAAAAAAAGGAGTGGCGGATTTTTTCAAAAAAAAAATAAAATAAAATAATCAAACACCGTAGCAGAATACTTTTTTCTTTGAAAACTAGTCCTATTCACCTTTTAATATCGGTGGGAATTAAACCAAATTTAAAATTTAAGCTTTTGACTACATGGGCATTTTGGCAATAGTATTAAAATCTCTTTAAAATTTTTTTATGACTGAAAACTGCCACATTAATTGCCTTAATTTAATTAAGATACCCGCCCTAAAAAATATACAACTAAGTTGGATTAACAGAGCTTTTAAAAACAGCTTAATTTACAAAATAATATTTTTTAAAACAATTTTAAGTTTTGGTTAAATTCATAATTTAAACTAAGTTTCGAAGATAAAAATCTATTAAAACACCATTAAGTCCATAGGTGCCTGAGGAAGTGGGGTAAATTGAGAGGAAAGGGGACTTAATTTACCCCCCTAAGACGATCATTTTTTGCGTAGGTAGTTCCCTGCCTACCCCTCACTCTCTTATCTACCAACTCTAACGTTTTGTTTTTGTTTGGTAAATAAATTTCAACACATTAAATGTCATGGGGTTCACGAGAACGAGTCCTTATTCTCAATTCACTTTCTTGCCAGAAAGCATGTTTATTAGCACTTTAAAGACATTTTAAGCGGTTTTAAAATTATTCTCTAATCTCCATTGTTTGGTTTGAGCTATCCAAAATTCACACCAAATCTCTCGAAATTTACTCTCAGGGTAAATATCCTCCTTACAACAACCACGAGGTAAATATCCTCCCGAAAATCAGAATATGATTAGCTAATGATAAGATTAACATTTTTAATTTAATGAAATTTTAATAGAAAGCTAAATGTATGAAAAAGATATTACTAAGTCAAGTTACAAAAATATTTCACTTAAAAATAATAACACTTTAAGAAATTAAAATCTCGTCACTTATTTTCAAAGTATTTGCAAAATACATAATACATAGCAAACCGCGATTGATAAAATTCTACATTAGCAAAATTTCTAAGTTTCATCGAATTGAAAATAAAAATATTTAATTTGTCAGCTGATCTAGCAACGTAATTGCAAAGTTCTACAATTGCAGTGTTAATAATTTCGAATCTGTCCGTAGTTGGATCAAGCAAGACTGCCTGTTTTAAAAAACAAAACATTTTCAACAAAAAAAAGTACAAAGTTAATCGAGACGCTCGACCGCATAAAAATAATGACGACTAAACAAAGCGATGGCTTGAAGAAAATAATCCAATAATATCAAATTATTCAAAAATTGCGGCAAAATATTAACAATAATCCAATGAAATAATACTCTAAAAATTTGCAGCAAAATTCTGAAAAAAATCTATCAGTCCACAGCTGCTATATCCCGTTCCGTCCGAATTCCCCGCGTTAGGTCCGGATTTTCCGTCCTTGAAATGTCCACGTAACTATCATCTCTCGCGCCCAAGTCTGTAATTTGCTGATGATTATCCAGATTATTCGTAATTTCCACCACGGCGTCCGCATTTTTCGCGCCAACTTTGTTATTAAACGCGGATCGAATCAAAATTTTTGCCACGTTTACCGCGTAGCTTTTAGCTTTTGCGGGTGGTGACGCGTCCGTTATCGAGATTTCGGACGACGGGACCGGTTTGCTGGATGAGCACATTCGCGAAATCTCCGTTTTAACTTCCGAATTACCGGATCTAACTTCTACTGAAATTCCGGATCTAACTTCCGAATCTTTAGACCCAACTTTCGAAACCCCGGACCCAACTTCTGAATTTTCGGATTCCACTGCGATGGTCGAATCCGAGGACAGACGATCGTCCGACGCATTAACGTCCGCGAATCCGTTCCGCGATTCGGACGAAGAAAGATCCGCGGAACTATTTTCCCAGTCCACCGGTTCCGTTTTCACGTCAGCGCTCGCCAATTTCCGGCCGAAATCTGACGACGCGGAGCTTTGAAAAGATGCGTTCAAATCCCGGATGGAGTCCGAATCCTTACGGTCCGCCGAATTCGGCGACCCGTCCGGGCTATTGATGTCTATCCCGGATCCGGACAATCCGAGAGACACCGGGATCTCGTCGGGAAGCTCTTGTTTCACGGCATTCCAGCCCAGTCCGTTTAATCCCATGGGTTTCAAATTGTTGGACGCGCTGTGCTCCTAAAAAATAGTTGTCAAAAATAGATGTGCATTAAAATAACAAGGTTTATAATGGTTTATATCATGCTTAGTATAGGTGGGTAGCCGACTGAATTTTGGGGGTATACCTGATCCCCGAAATTCAAAGGGAGAGGGTGCCCTAAAAACCCAAATTCCCAAAATACCCCATTTTCAGAGTACTGGGACCCCCTTAAGTTTAGGGGTGGGGGTGCCCGGGGTACCCCGAATTTTAGATAAGGGGATGTCGGCAGTAATCGGGATTTTTTTGGGCGGGGGGATATCCATAACCCCCTATTTACCCATGGTGAGCAGAAAGCAAATATTTCTCTTTATTGATCGAGTTTTTATCTAGTTTTCCGCCAATAAAGTTCTATTAGTAAAATATTAATAATTTAGATTCTGGATGGCAAAAATTCAGGCATTGGTTGGATATATCTTTATGAATTAAGGAATAGGGGGTAATAAGGGCGGTCGGTACACCAAAAATGGGTATTTTAAAGGGAAAGGTAAAGTAAGGGGGAGCGAGAGATATGGGCGTAGCCAGGGGTCTAGACCCCCTTGACGGTCGCCAAGGATAAAAATTTGGGGGTCTAGAACGGGCATTTTGTTAAAATTTTTCTCGCGCTTGACTCTACTCAGCTCTCGATTAATTGGTCTCCACTTCCAAATTTGTGTTACTTTGTTTTGTAATCTTGGTACCACCACGCTTGAGCCACCCCATTTTTAATGTTTTAATTGGTCTTCACTTACAAATTTGTGTTACTTTACTTTAGTAATCTTGATACAACCACGCTGGACCCTACTTTAGACTAATTATTTTTTTAGAGCAGAAGCGGGCCGGCTATGGATATTGCATATGACCGCCTAATACTCTATACCAACACTGTTGTTGGTGTGGAGTTTAAGCAAAGGGCCCACCCTTACTAGGAGATTACAAGGAGAAGATGTGACTTTTACATCCTTCTTTGATAATAATATAAAAATAAACAATGTTATTGAAAATGAAATAGCCAAAAAACAGACCTGTGCACTGCCCTTTCCCCGGGGTTCTATTGGGGGGGGGGCAATTTCAAAACATTTTCAATTTCCCCGGAAAAATATTTTCTCAAACTGCTTTTCTGGGGAAAAAAATTCGTTGATTTAATAAAAATAGTTTTTGTAACTCTAAAACTAACAAAAAAATACAATTATAAACAAAAAAGTGAAAATGATATTTTTTGAACTTTTTTCTCTCTATTTACAAATTTTTATAAATCCAAAATTATTGCAAAAAATAACTTTCCTGTGGTAAAAAATTGTGTAGAGTCCATTAAAACCGAAATTTTTACTCTAAAAATACAAGAAAAGGTCTAAAAATTTAAATTATCATTAATTTTTTTTTTAATTTCGAGAAAAAAAAAACGATTTTTTCAAACTTTTTTTTCAACGCGTTAATCAAAAAACAATGAAACTGAAAGTTATGTAGGTAAAAAAAACGTTTGGAGAGCTTAAAAATGTTGCCTTTATTCAATAGCTTAAGAATTAAGTGTTTTAAAACCAATTTTCGAAGTGTTTTTTTAGGAAAAAGTGTTGTTTTTTTTGTTGGAAAAAGTGAACAAAAAAAACACCTTTTTTTCTAATTTTCTCATTCAATAGGATATTATTTATGAAAAAAATGATTATTAGAAGTTGAAAACGCGCCCCAGAAAATCTATAGAACTATTTTGAATAAGCTAAACGCTTTAATAATTTTTTTTTTGAGGGGGGCGCCAAAAAGTGGTTTTTTTTGTTCACTTACCTATACTTTTTCATTTTTCGGCGCGGGGGGGGCAATAAAACGGGGGGAGGGGTGGTCCAAATCCACCAATAAAGCGGAGGGGGCATTTCCAGAACGTGCAAACGTCTGAAAAAAAAACTAAGGTAAACTAAATAATGTGATATTGTTGTTGTTGCATTACCTGAAACATCTCTTCCCTATGCAGATTATGCCAAGGGCAGGCGCTAAGACAAACCAGGAGGGGCGAAAAAAATTTTGTGATAAAGAAATAAAAAGATAAAAGATACAAAGATAAAAAAATAAAAGTAAATAAACATAGACAAAAGTGTAAGTGCAAGATTACACTTGAAGGATGTTAATAGCCTATCTTACATTATATTAAGATTAAAATAATTATAAAAACATTTTCTTACACTTTGCATTACTCAGCTGTAATTATGTTCTGAAAATCGAAAATTGTAAGGTATCAAATTGTTTGTAAAAATTTTTTTCTCTATTTTCTAGACTTAATTTTATTAAATAATAGATAAATCATAAAGTGTGTGGCATAAACAAGTGAATAACCAATCTGTGCGTAGCGCGGAAATTTTTTATTAGCCTTTTTATAAGGTTTAAGATTTGGACCCCTCAACCTTGGCGAAATTTAGTTCAGGGTTGGACCCTACCCCCTTTCCGATATCCTGGATACGCCCGTGGCAGGAGGGTACCCTATTAGTATTTTCCCCTAACACCCTACCCCATCGCCTCGAGCAATTGGCATTTCTTTAAGAGTGGGCAGTATGATGTTAACATACAAAATACAATCCTTTTGTCACTTTGTCTTTAAATATTAAAATACTCTTTTTTTACCGTATCTCTTCTGGATTTTTTAAATTAACATTCTGTTCCTTTACATAATAACAGGTGGGAGAGGGATAGGACAAGAGTTGTTTACTGCATTATTTGTCCCTAACCTCCTAATGACGAGAAATCGGGCTCCCTTTCCGAAATGAACTGGAAAGAAGGAAGAAGAAAAACCATCGACCCCATAGATGTTTTTGTGGAGGTCCCACAACACAACATCTATGATTAACCTACTATTTATAAAAAACCGTATTTAATTTCTAAAAACTCACTTACTCGATCTAAATTAATATAATTATGGCATCAAAGCTAAAAGTCCTATTCTAAAAAATCCACGGCTAAAATTCCCACCTGCAAATAATGTATCTCCAGGGTGCTGTTCTCGTTGAACTGGCGATGACAGACCATGCAGACCCACATCTTGTCCACTGTGCTATATGTGGATGTCGGGGTTTCGTTGGTCGGGTTCTTCCGCGGTCGGCCCCGACCCCGCTTCACCGGCACCCCCGAACTATCCGTCGGCTAAAAATTAATCAGTTGGTTAACGTTATTGTTATGTTTCAGAAGTTCGACCATTTTACATGAAAAATTCTACTTTTATTTATTTTATTTAATTTATTCATTTTATTTAATTTATGTATTTTATTTAATTTAATATTTTATTTAATTAATTTATTTTATTTTATTTATTTATTTTATTTATTATGATACATAGAACTGCAAAGAACTCACTAACCGTTATGCTAAAGACGAACCACATGTAATTAGCGTTGTTTATTAATGTATTTTCCCATAACGAAACGTTTAAAAAGAAATTTTTAGTCTCAATTGCTCGTTTGTCAACTTTTGTTGATTTTAATATTTATTTATTTTTATCAGTTATTGTTGTTGTTATTAGCTTCTTGATGTTATTTAAATGACTGCAAGCTGTGGGTGGTATTCATAATTTATTCATATTTAGTAACGTCAAATATTGCTATCTTTGACGTCCATAATACGAATCTTCAAACATCTATACTGTTTTCAAGGTGTTAAATTGTGCAGCAGTAATTCTTGATTTTGTCTTCGTGACCAGGGGCCTGTTTCATAAAATACTGGTAAATTTTACAAGTTTGTAAAATGGAGAAAAATACAAGTTTTTAAAATTACTGACTTGTAAATTTTTAAACAAATAAAAAGATGTTTTTATATGTGTTTTTATATAGATTTTTTAATATATAATTTAATATTAGTAATATAAATAATAATATATTTAATTTTTATATAGATTTTTATATATAAAAAAAATACCATTTTTTATATTTTGTTATATATAGATTTTTTAATATACCTCCACAAACCAACAAAAAAAATAATTCAAATTTACAATGGTATTTTTACTTGTATTTTTTACTTGTATTTTTCACTTGTATTTTCACTTGTATTCAAGTTTTTTAGCAAAAACTTGTAAAAAAATCAAGTGAAATCGTAAAGTAAATTTTACCCTACTCGGAGTAGGGTAAATTTTTCTTTTGAGAACTTGTGAAAAATTACAAGTCGCCAAAGTTTAAAACTGGAATAACTTTAAACACACAACAGCTACGTACATGAAATTTTAAATAGTTTGCACATGACATAATTATAATCTTTTTTCATTTCAAATTTCAACGCAAATGGTTCAGAATAAAAAAAGTTATTGATAGACTTGTAATTTACGAAGACCAGTATTTTATGAAACAGGCCCCAGTAAGCAAAACTGGAAACCTACACTCAAATTTTGAAAAATAGTTTAATAATACTAATACTAAACTTTGTTAGAAATAACAATTTATTAATGTGATGGAGAAATATAATACCTGATAGTAATATAGCGATGTTAATTTTAAGGGTTGAGCTAATAATTATTTTAGTGTTTCAACCCCAAGTTCAACCAACATGTGCTTCCAGGGAAAAAGACAAAACTTTAATTACCTATACTCATAGATGAACACGGTCAAAAAGCCAGAGGGGGGGAGGTGTTTACCCCGGGTAAATGAAATTTCAAAATCTAGGAGGGAGGTCCTAGGGGGGTCAAACCCCCTAGCTTTCTAGGGGGGGTCGACCCAGGGTGGAAGATTTTGAAACCTAAAGGGAGGTGGGGTCCGATTTCCGAAGCAAAATAGTTTTAAACCATTAAAGCTTTAATAATAGTTTTTTATAAGATAATACTACTTTTTATTGAATAAAAAGCGATATTCAGGTATAAAAAGGGTGTAAAAACATGAATTTGTGTAAAAAATTCACGTTTTTGGAAGAAAATTTAGTATAAAAAAAGTACTTAAAATTTTCTCGAGAGGGGAGGGAAGGGGGTCAGATTTCAAAATCTAGAGGGGGGTCAGGGGTAAAAAATTTGAAAATTTGGGGGGAGGGGAGGGCCCCCTGGATTTTTTTCTAGGAGGGGGGGGGCCCAAAATTTCGGGGCTAGGGGGGGTAGACCCCACCATAACCCCCCTTGTTCATCTATGCCTATACTTTTTATCTAAAAAGTTGCACTACCCAAATCACCTACTTATGCATAGATAATCAGCTTCCCGATTTTGTCAAGCCCCCAAACACAATAAGGTTTTTGGATTGCACCCCAATGTTTGGGATGTCCCTCCTATGGTCAAGTTGATTCGAAGTGGGGGGGGGTTAAACCCGGATTTAGGGGGAGGGTTTACCAAGAAACTCCGAGAAACGCATGTTACCCATATAGTTTTTGTTTGGAGTGCATTCTACTCATATCGTTTTTCAATATTGAAGGAAAAATAGGTAAAAACGCTAATTTTAGGTCAAAAATTCCTTTTTATTGCATTTTTGAGCTTTTTATTGCTTAAAACACTTATTTTGACCTTAAAACTTATGTTTGGAAGCATTTAGAAGTCATTTTAAAGGCATTTTTTACCTTCATTTTTCCAAAATTAAGGGGGTTAACCTTTCTCCCCCCCCCATCTGAGTAGGGGAGATGGGGTGGATTAAACCCCCACCTCAGAATTCGGGAAGGGGTTATCTAACCCCCCCCCCCCCCAGCCAGTGCCTATGTACCGTCCCTGTACTCCGGGTAAACTTAAATGGCAAGAGAAAGCGAGGAGTTCGCAGTTTTGAAATGTTTTTTAATTCACAGGTTTGGGAAAGTGAAGTTATTCTACCAAAACCCTAATTCTTAACTCAATCATTGGAATTACGTTTTTATGGTTTTTAGAATTTTCAATAACTCACGGGGTCAATTCGAGGTTGTTTCACTGGCGGAGCAGCGACACCGACGAGCCTTTGGTAACCGATGAGTCTCTCGTAAAGCATTTGATTGGCGTCTTTTACTTCCTTTCTGGGCCTACCTCTGGGACGATAATATATTGACGGGGGTCCCATCTAAATCACGTCATAAAAGTTATAAAAGGATACATTCATAGGTGTTTTTGGGGGGGGACAGAGGGGTGCACCCCCCCTAGAGCCAAAATTTTGGACCCTCCCCCCCTAGAAAAAATTCAGGGCCCCCCCCCCTCCCCCCAAAGCTCGAGAGCGGTCCGGCCTATCCCCTCCCTAGCGAAGCTGACCCCCCTCTCCCCCCTCCCGACCAATTCGGAAGTATATTTTTTTATTTACTGTCAAAAACACGGGTTTTTAGTTAAAAACAGTGTTTAAATACACTTTTTAGGCCTAAATAGGCTGTTTTAATACATAAAATTCAATATTAGACCTAAAAATACTTAAATTATTGAGTTAAAAAAATTTTGCTAAAAAATTGGACCCCCCTGAGCCCTGACCCCCCTAAATTTGAAATGTCGCACCCGGGGTCGACCCCCCTAAAAAGCCAGGGGGGTCCGGACCCCTCTGAACCCCGCCCCCCGAAAAAATTTTGAGCTTCTACCCGGGGGTGGACCCCCCCCTAGCGGACCCGACCAAAAACACCTATAGATACATTCCAGACCACAAAATACACTTATATAAATTTTTTACTAAGTTAAAATCAAAAAAATTAATATATTATTGCAATGCAATTATTTAATTGTTTGTAGAAGCACAAAATTACAAAGTAATAAGTTAACAAAATGCCAAACTTACAAAGCGCCATGACCTATAAACCATACATAGGCAAGTTGGTCCGGAGTGGGGGGGTTAAACCCCAAATTAGGGGGGGTTAAAATCCGATAAACGCAAAATACCCATATCGTTTTTTTCTGGAGTGCATTTTAATAATAATTTTCATAATTTTATTCAATATGTCAAGTAAATGGGTACAATTTTTTAAAAATTTTTTATTACCCATATCGTTTTTCGATTTTGAAGGGAAAATAGGTAAAAACCGCTAATTTTAGGTCAAAAAGCCCTTTTTATTGCATTTTTGAGCTTTTTATTGCTTAAAACATTCATTTTGACATCAAAACTTAAGTTTGTAGGCAGTTAAAAGGCATTTCAAAGACATTTTTTCTTCATTTTTCTAAAATTGAGGGGGGTTAACCTTTTCTCCCCGCCCCCACTTCTGAGTAGGGGGGGGGGGGAGGTTAAACCCCCTTCTCAGAATTTGGGGGGAGGGGGTTAACCCCCAACACCTCCCCTGCTCATGTATGCTATAAACCCTTTAAACAGTTTTTTTAATGTTGGAGTGTACCACAAAAAAGATTGATCGCACGCTGACCGGAGCGAAACTTGAGAAAAATTGTTTAAAAATTTTTTTATAATAGTTGCCAGGAAGTGTATAAAAATTGGTTTTTTCTTTCATGTTAAAAACTTTTGTCCACCCCTCCCCCCCGGGTTGCTGGAAATTTGATTCCCAGCCCAGCATTATAACCATGAGCACCGCACGGCTGATTAAGTTATGCTTAATTTTAAGTTTTGCTAGCTATGGAATAAAAACTTGAAGCTTTCATTCCATGGTTTACTGCTGTTAAATTACGTTGCTAAAACATGAATTTCTCGTTGCAATCCAATCCCGGGGATCAACTGCTCGGTGGTTAAATGCTGGCAACCAAACTTCCTATAATCCCTCCTCCCCAACTAATATTATATTTAATATCCCGAAAAGCCTATTCGATGTTTAGTCTAAGTTTGCCAAATTTAAGCCATTTTAACTTAATATTACTTAAATAAAATTTTTTGCTCTTTTTGTGAGCATTATTGCTCCCATCCTTCACTTCACGGGCAGTTCAGTTCTGCAAACATAGGTGTTTTTGGTCGGGTCCGCTAGGGGGGGGTCCACCCCCGGGTGGAAGGCCAAAATTTTTTAGGGGGGTCCAGGGGGGTCCGGACCCCCCTGGCTTTTTAGGGTGGGTCGACCCCGGGTGCGAGATTTCAAATTTAGGGGGGGTCAGGGCAGGGGGGTCCAATTTTTTAGCAAAATTTTTTAACTCAATAATTTAAGTGTTTTTAGGTCTAATATTGAATTTTATGTATTAAAACAGCCTATTTAGGCCTAAAAAGTGTATTTAAACACTGTTTTTAACTAAAAAACCGTGTTTTTGACAGTAAATAAAAAAATATACTTCCAAATTGGTCAGGACTGGGCGGGGAGCCGTGTCAGCCTCGCTAGGGGGGGGTCAGGCCGGACCGCTCTCGAGTTTTGGGGGGAGGGGGGCCCTGAATTTTTTCTAGGGGAGGGGATTCAAAATTTTGGCTCTAGGGGGGTGGGTGGACCCCTCTGTCCCACCCAAAAACACCTGTGCCTGCAAACGGCAATGCATTTTAACTGTTAAGTGTTGTGTTGTACTGTTTGTTTTACCATAATATTTGAAATTCAAAACAGCAAATGCTATTCACTTCGCTCCATTTAACGCAACAAACCCCTCCCCTCACGAAGGATACGTACACCCTCTTCAACAACGCTAATCCTTTTCTTACCGCAGATAAATCGCTTAGTTTATATTCGATGGTCTCCGCTGCTGCCTTCGTTACTGCCTTTACCGCTGCCTTGGCTGCCGCCCTGGCTTTGGCCTGGTACTGGGCCTCGTCTAACGGGTATTTTCGCGGTCGACCCCGACCTCTTCTTACTAACACAGACCCGTCCAACTCAGGGGCAGATGGAGTTTCCTTAAAAACACATAAGATCAGCGCCGATCAAAGACAATTTTACTTGATTTTGTAAACTCAGTAAGTGACGACGTTTTGCTATTTTTATTTATGTAGAAAATGGGACGACAGAACATGACATTTTGTGACTAAAATTTGTTTATATTTTCAGAGAAGTTTTGTACATTGATATAACAACTTCTAAGGGCATAATTGAGTAATTTGACAAAGTTTTGGAACAGTTATTTGAACATTTATTCAGTTCAGTTCAGAAGGTTTTTTTATACTTATAAATATTCAATCAATCAAAAAATTCAATTTAATCAAAAAAGGAGAGGGGCGAGTATTAGGCATGGCCGCAGCAAAAAGAAAAACCAAGGAGAAGCCCCTTTTGTCGTTCGTGTATTAGCATCAAAAACATTCAGCGATTTTATTTAGCACAACCCAATTTTTCGGCCGTCTCTCAGGGCTAAGATTTTGTTGTCCTTTGCCAGTAAACAGAGTTTCGTTCAACCCTGGTTGGTTCCGTCAGGTACTCCCCTCGCCTTGCTCACCCCCTCTTCCCACTCTCGGAGGAGATCAGCAACCGCTGCGGGGTTAGCCCAAGGGTCCTCTGGTCCCAAAGTCGTGTTAATGTGTGCATGTGAAAAGATGTTGTGTTGTGTGTATTTGTGTTTTACATAGCGGGCAGTTTGGTGATGTGTATTTTGTGGGATTGATTTTGTGTAGCTAGGAGTAGAGGAAAGGAGATTTCCCCGCCCTAAGTTGGGCGAGGGTTTTCCTGACCCCGCGAAGAAGATTTTCTTCCTCACTGCTTATTGCTGGTGGTTTTATTTGAAGTATTGGGTTTATTGGAGTGTGGTTGATGTGGTTTGTGAATATGTTTGTGTGGATTTGTTGTTTTAGTGCTTTGTAAGTTTAGTTGTGTATGTCTGTTGGAATGTTTTGGTAGTTATTGTTGTGAAATATTGTTTGCTTTTTGAGCCCGCTGGGTGCAGGTTGTTGCGTTAAGTAGTTGAGTGGATTGTTTGTGTACATGGCTTGGCTGCCAATTTTGCTTGTTTTGCGTGAAGTTGAATGTTTGTTGCTATTGGGAGGGCTTTAGCCTCTGTGTGTATGATGTGTGTGTGTGTGTGTTTGTGTCTGTGGTTTGCCCTGTTGCGACCCTGAGAGCAGTGTTTTGTATTGTTTGTAATTTGTTAATTTGTGTGTTTGATACTGTGGGGCCCCAGACTGTGCTGGCATACTTGATTATTGGTCGAGTGATTGCCTTGTATGTGTGTGTGAGTGTTTCTTTTGGTTAACCCATGATGTTGCTGAGAGTGCATTTATGATTTTGAGTGTTTTGCGTGCTTTGCTGTGTGTATTTGCGATGTGTGTGTTAAATGTAAGCTTGGGGTCGAACGTGAGCCCCAATATTTTTGCGTTTTTAGTTGTGATGGATGTGTTGTGTTGTTTATTTGTAATGATAGTTGTGTGTTGTACTCTGCAGGGTCTGGTGTGAATAGTGTGAATGTTGTTTTGCTTGCATTTAGTGTGAGTTGGTTGTTGTCTGAGGGATAAGATTTTCCTCTGCTTCAATGACCGTACAGTATATTGCCCTACTAACTAACCGCGGTGACGTGAAAAATTACCATAAAAGTAGTGTAAAATCACCATGCAAAATTCACCATAACGTAGTGCAGTATGAGCACCAGGGTGGTTCGTAGCTTCCTTGACAAATTAATTACTCTGAGGGTGACGTGCAAAATCCCCATAAAAGTAGTGTAAAATCCCCATGGCGAAATTCCCCATAACAATTAGAAGTGCGTTTGCAAACTAAAATGTATTAAAAAAACTAAAGCATTAAAAATGTTTTAATTTTTTCCTAAGCCTAAGCAAAACCCTAAAATCAAGCTAAATTTTATCATGATAAAATTTGTTCTATTTTCTAAGCGTCAAAATTTAAAGGAAATATTGCAAACGCATTATATTTATAGTAAATTTACACCACCTTATGGTGATTTTGCAACGTTTATGGTGATTTTGGCCTATGGTGAATTTGTCCATGGTGTTTTTATACGGACCCTAACCGCACCATATAAAAGCAACCTGTTTCAAAGAGGGAGGCAGTGCCCGCCAAAAGCTCGTTTTCAGTTTTTGTTGAAAAACAAAAACAAATTCAAACCACCAAAATAAATGTTGTTTTTTTTTGACATAGGCGAAAGGGGAGTACGAGAAAAAAGAGTATAACGTCCAAGGTATTTTATAATTTTATAGGGGAGAAGTACGTCAACAGTTTAAGTTTTTTAGAGGGGAAAGAGTGAAAGTGTATAACTATAGGTGGGCAGAGGAAAAAGGGTTATACCTTCAAAAATCTCGAAACTGCCGATATTCCTCTTAGCATTTGGGAGTAGCATGAACACTTCCCCCCCTAAAATTTAAGGGTCGTAGTATTAAAACGCTAAAAATGGACTATTTGAAGAATACACTAAAAATTATTTTTGGGACACCCCACCCCCACATTGGGGGTGGGTATACCCCAAAAAAATCTGAAAGGCTGCCTATCAATGTGTATAACCATACATGGGCACGGGGGGTTGAAGGGAAGTTAACCCCCACCCCCCAAAATTTTGAAAAGGGGGGGGGGGTTCACCAAGTGGGGGGGGGAGAAAAAGTTAACCCCTCAATTTTGGAAAAATGAAGAAAAAAATGTCTTTAAAATGACTTCTAACTGCCTCCAAACTTAAGTTTTGAGATGAAAATGAATGTTTTAAACAGTAAAAAGCTCAAAAATGCAATAAAAAGGGCTTTTTGGCCTAAAATTAGCGTTTTTACCTATTTTTTTTTTCAAAATCGAAAAACGATATGGGTAAAATGCACTCCAAAAAAACGATATGGGTATTTTGCGTTTCTCGGATTTTAACCCCCCCCCATACTCCGAACTAACTTGCCCATGTATGTGGATAACCCCATTGCCCACTGTACGAGCATTACCGTAGTCGGCTTGTTCATGGCCTCCAGGGCGTTGCGCATGCTGATGTACTCCAGCTCCCGCCCCTGAAGGATATTTACAGCCGCCATTTCTTTCGACACCGCCGCCAACCCGCTGGGACCGGGTTGTGCCCCATTGGGACAATCCGATCCCCCGGACTCCTCGGTTCCGGGTTCCAGTTTCAGCTCCAATTTCTGCTCTAGCAGATCTATCACTGCCGTCGACCCTACGGGCCTATTAGGCCGCAGAGGCGGGGCCGGTTCCGATTCCGCGCTGAAACCGCAACTCAGCTTGTGAACATCCAGCAACTAAACGAGAGATAAACGTAAAAAAACAATGCAAAATCAAAGTTAGTGTCATTCATTAAATTGTACATGAGCATAAAAGGAGGGGGTAGGTATACATGGGAAAGTTGGTCCGGACTCCGGAGTGGGGGGTGTTAAACCCCAAATTAGGGGGGAGGGGTAAAATATGAGAAACGCAAAATACCCATATCCATTTTTCGGAGTGCATTTTACCTATGTCATTTTTCGATTTTAAAGAAAAAAATAAGTAAAAACCACTAATTTTACGTCAAAAAGCCATTTTTATTGCATTTTTGAGCTTTTAACTGTTTAAAACATTCATTTTGACTTCAAAACTTAAGTTTGGAGAAGTCATTTTAAAGACTTTTTTTCTTCATTTTTCCAAAATTGGGGGAGGGTTAACTTTTTCTCCCTCCATTTCTGAGTGGGGGTGGTGGGGAGTTGAACCCAACTTCTCAGAATTTGGGGGGGGGGGGGGGTTAACCCCATAGGTGTTTTTTTGTGGGGGTAACAGAGGGGTCCACCCCCCTAGAGCCAAAATTTTGGACCCCCCCCTAGAAAAAATCCAGGCCCCCCTCCCCTGAAACTCGAGAGCGGTCCAGTCTGACCCCCCCTAGCGAGGCTGACCTTCCTCCCGACCAATTTGGAAGTATATTTTTTTATTTACTGTAAAAAACACGGTTTTTAGTAAAAACAGTGTCTAAATACACTTTTTAGGCCTAATTAGGCTGTATTAATACATAAAATTCAATATTAGACCTAAAACACATAAATTATTGAGTTAAAAAAATTTTGCTAAAAATTGGACCCCCCTGTCTGACCACCCCTAAATTTGAAATATCGCACCCGGGGTCGACCTCCCCCTTTAAAAATCCAGGGGGGTTCGGACCCTCCTGAACCCCCCTAAAAATTTTGGCTTTCCATCCGGGGGTGGAGGAGCCCCCCCATAACGGACCCGACCAAAAACACCTATGGTTAACACCACCCCCCCCAAACCCCGTGCCCATGTATGGTGGTAGGGTGGGGTCATACATGAGCATGGACCGGCAAGCTATGGGTGTGGCTACCATACATGAGCATAGTGGGGGTAGGGTGGGGTCCACCCCCCTAGCCTCGAAACTTTGGACCCCCCCCCCTCAGAGAAAAAAATTTAGGGGCCCCCCTTTCCCCAATTTTTTTTATTTTGACACCCCCTTTCGAGTCAAATTTTGGGTAAACATTTAGGTTAAAATTTAGGTTTTTGTAGTAAAAAAAACGGTATTTTTGTACATAAAAAGCCTATTTTGGTGTATAAAATTTTATATTAGTGCTAAAAAACTTAAATCGATGATTTAAAATAAGTTTTTTTTTGAAACCAGACCCCTCCTGCCTGACCCCACCCTAGATTTCAAACTGGTCTACCCCGAGTCGACCTCCCTCTCAAAAAATACAGAGGGGGTACGGATCCCCCCCCCCCCCGCTCCCCACCTTGGACCCCTTTCTAGCTTTCAAAGGACCGTTTACCCAGGGTAGCCACCCGCTCTAGCTTGCCGTTCCATGCTCATGTATGTTCATTAGCCTAAGCAAATCTTAGCATGACCACGAAGAACCTTTCCCCTGGTAGATTATGGTTGAATTATATCTGGCTGACCTATCTGGTAACTTTGAATGTTGACATAGAGGACCAAATTAAAATTATGCAGTTATGACGTGTTTTTTAAACAAAGTGGAACGCAGATTTTTTCGTAATCCTCACCTTTTCACAAAATATCAAAAAAATTGCATTTTTGTTCCAAAATGAGTAATTTAATAAATTAACTTCTAAAATATGGAAAATCTTAAATACTAAAACTAAACCGTTTTTGCTAAAATTTTAAATTGTTTTTAGTCGATTTAATACTCCAAATCAGTGGGATCAGCTAGGTTTAATATTTGCCTATAATATGCAATTACAAAAGAATTTTATAACATAAGTCTTAGCTAGCCAAAAACTTAATTTATGCTCCAAATTTTGTGGTCAAACTAAACTTTCTTTAAAAAAATAAATAATGCAAACTGACCTTGAATGTTTTTGCAACGAAGCCACAACAATCGCAGACTGTTCGACCATCCACTCCCAACGACCCACTACTTGTGCTATCGTTAAGCTAAACGGGAAAAATACTTAAATATTTGTTTATTAATTAGCAAGCTAATACAGACCTGACCAGATACTATACAGGCCGACGTTAAAAAATTTAAACACCCTTGATAGGGCCCGACCAGATACCCGGTCCGGTGGATCTGGTATATCCGGCCATTTTTGGATCCGGTCCGGTCGGATCCTTGTTTTAAACCGGATCTTGACCGGATCTAAGTTTTTTATGAATATAATAAAATTAATTTTATTTCATCTTATTTTGACACCCTCAACAAAAATTTTGACTATGCTATTATCCCGCAATGGAATAAAATATGTTTTGACGCATGACCATGATGAGTTTTTTTGTTTTTTGATTGTGTCTATTATTTTGTTAATTATATTAATTTAATTTTTAACCTTACTTTAATTTAATTTTAAACTTTTTATGTATTAATTTTTTTGTATTTTGTATATTTCGTTTTTTTTTTTAATTTATCGTTTTTGGTCTATATACTTAAGTAGGTATCGTCGTTGCTCTGACATAATGAGCCACATGCAAAAACCCAACTTTGAGTTATGGCTATTTTAAAGTTTCAAAGAGTCCTCTGAAATCAGGTATTTAATCAAACTTACTGTAATCAATACCAATAATAGGACCCTAAACGCAGTATCTTTTGACGTATTTTGTATTTCCTCAACGCTTCCCTTGGCTGAGAAACATGCCTATTTATCATTGTGGCTCATTCTGTCAGCAAGCTGATTAAGTCGTTTGAGAAGTCAGAGAGTTGTGGCTCTTTATGTCATAGCCAGTACTTACAGATTAATTGAGCCTTAAGATTTTGGCTCCTTTTGTTAAACTGCTAAATTTTGCCATGATGTGAGTCAGTAGATTTTGGCTCCTTCTGTCAGAAAAGAATATGTAATTGTTTTATTTTAACTAACAGTTTGGCTCATTTTTGATTATTAGGCAACATCAAAATTTCAAATAAAAGTACATTAGACTCAACTAAAAACCAAGTACAGATCATCAAGAAAATGAATAAAGTTACAAAACTATTTATTTCTTCAAAATTGAATGATATTATAAATAAATTTTTTTAATAACTCTGACTCTAATTAAAACATTATTAATAAAAATAAAACCAATATTTTCAAGCACTAAATGCATAGTTTTTTCAACTTTTTAGCATAATTTTTAACTTGAATGAAATGTAACAAACTGAAATGTAATATCTATGTAATTTAACAAAACAATACACATATTCACTTTAAAATTTCACGTTTTACGCAACTGAAATTTAACACGCTGAAATGTAACGATTTAATGGAACTAAAGT
>JASAMX010003948.1:0-18700 GCA_030248175.1 Microlaimidae sp. YZB2_3 | reverse complement strand
ATAAAAACAACGTTTTACATTTTAAAATTTTTGGGAATTTTTTTAAATTTTAGGTTATTTAAGAGGCTGTCGGCCGAAAATTTTATAAAAAGAAAAATGCACAAAAATATAAAACATTTGTATCCTAAAACATTTTGAGTTCTCAAGTAAATAATTCGGGTTATAATACACTAATTTACTTAAAAATTGTGTCCATTATTGTGTCTAAATAAGTAGTAATAATACGACCTTTCGAGCTAGTTTTTTGCAGACTCAAGCCTTGGAAAATCATAACAAATAAATTTGTAAGCTCGATACTAAAGGTCAAACCAAACGTAGCTGCAACAGTGTGTTTGCGTGTTCATTAAACAACTATTTTCTTTTTTATGTCACAAAGTAAGAATTATTCCTAAACTACCATCTGAAGTTAATTTTTCTACTTCAAATCTTTCATTTTCTGAATTTTGATAGTCTAATACAAATGACGTAAGATTTTTCGTGATTTGAGTGGTTACTTAATGAGGGGCATTTTTCAGTTCAACAAACAACTGTTGCAGCCACGTCGGGTTTACCTTTAATCAACAATAATTAAATTATAAATCACCTGATAGAAGAGAAATATCTACAATCTTATACACTGAATTTTCGTGTGCGTTTTCTATTCCTTCACTAGGAAATTTAATGAAAGCCATTTAATTTTTAAACCATTTTCAAATTTTTCATAAATTTTTGAAAGAATTTTACTTTTTGGCCTAATTTTAAACAGATTTTTGAACTTACGTTTTCGAATTAAGGTAACAAGTTTGAGACTCTTATTTCAAAAAAACACAGTTTTTTCACCTGGGGGCTATTTTCCTTAAAAATTGCTCGATTGTTTTTAAACGTAAGCATGTAACATATATAAACCCCAACTTTACTAATACAATGTATTCTTTACCTGATAAAAATGAAAAGATTTTTGCACAAAAAATTTCTGTATTTTGTAGTCCAAAATTACCATTTTTTGAAATGCTTATTTTACTTTGTTTATAACTTGCGAAATACCTAATGAATTTAAAGTTCATTACCAAACTCATTTATTTTTCTTTCATACAATGTTTTTATTTTGTTTTATAACTGTTTTGGAACAAATATTGGGATCGTTCGTTTAAAACACCCAATTTCGCGAGTTTTTTGAAATATGGACAAAATTTGGAAAAATAATTTTATGGCCAAAAGGCATTAAACGGCCCTCTAATTAAATTTCCTAATGAGTGAAGAAATAAAATTGTATTTTATTTCTTCACTCATTAAAATTAAAATTATCGGGTGTTTTTTATTTCCTTTGCAAATTTTCAAAAATAGCCAATTTTTTTAAAGTCTAAACAATTTTTATAGTGTCATAAATAATGTAAAAAAAAACACATTTTATAACAAAAAAACGCACACAAAAATTCAGTGTATAAGATTGACAACTTTCTTTTCTATCAGGTGATTTATAATTTAATTATTGTTAGTTAGTATGAGCTTACAAATTTATTTGTTCTTATTTTTCAAATCTTGAGTCGGCAAAAAATATAGCTCAAAAGGTGGTATTAATTCTATTTATGTAGACCCAATAATAAACAAAATTTTCGAGTAAATTAGTGTATTTATTATAACCCGAATTATTTACTTGAAAACTCGAAAATGCCAGGAGGTTACGAAAGTTTTATATTTTTGTGTATTTTTCTCAAAACTTTCGGGTGACAGCTCCTTAATTATTCCTAAAATTAAAAAAAATTTCCGAAAAAATTTTTAAAATTTAAAACGTTATTTTTATTTTAAAATTAATTGGCGGTCATTTTTGAGCCTATTTCCCATAAAAATTAACTTTGAATATTAAGGTTTTCAAAATTGAGGCTAAATCTACGGGCCGGAACATATTTTCATTTGCCTTGCGTATTTTTTTAAATTACCGCACCGCATAATTTTTTTAAACAAAATTATGCATACGTATGCATAACATATGCATACGTATGCATAAAAACATATGAATACGTATGCATTTAGGTTGGATCCACACATAGCCCGTATAATTTGTTCTTTATTTCTCATTCTTCTTTTTTTTTCTTAATTAATTTTCATTTATTCTTGTTATTAATGATTTGTGCTTCATTTATAATTCTAATTTTGTGGATATCTATAAGAAAATATATCTTACGCCACTACCGCTCCTTGATACCAATAAATAAAAACTACCACATGTCGTGAGAATACGTTTACTTTGATATTCAAATGAACGATCTAAAAATTTCAGACATTTAAAACAAAATAAATGACTTTAATTTTAAAGTAGTTCGGGTTGTAAATTTTGAAAGTAATACATCAGAAGACTCAGTTAAATTTCAATACATTTTATTTCCAATGAATAATTAGTAGTGAAATTAATGGATTTACAAAAGAAGTTATATAGATTTATAAAATATTTTTTTGGGATAAAAAGCTCCGAGAAAATATTTAATTAAAGCTAAAATTATTACAGGCTGAAATTGAGGGCGTAACCGCTCTCCGCCAGGAAGATTAAAAAATTAGAAGAGAAGAGAAAAATTAAAAAAAAATTTTCAGCGGTTATGTAACCAATCATTATTTAGTTGCGTCATGTGTTTTTCTGCACGTGATATTTTCTCAAAAAACGAGTGGTTTCTGGACCACTCATCTTTTTTCACCCTGATAGAATTTATTTTTAGTTCTGTAAACATTTTAGTATTAAAAAAACCTATGGTGTAATGTTTACTTACTAAGAAAAACATCCTAAATAAATTTATTTGCTATAATTTATTTTTTACATTCTTGTACAATATGTAATATTACACAAATTACTTTAACAATTATGTGCCATGTTTACTGCGCCTTTAATGTATTTAATCATCGATTAGGGTTTGATGAGTTCTGATGTAACAAAATGTGCTTTTTCGCATTTTATAAGCGAGTGGAATATTCGTGAGTAAAATAATTAATCACTTATTCCTAGGACTCTCTCTAAACTCACTTAATAGAATTACAATTTCACAAAATTCAGTAGTTTTAGCTTATGAGAAAGATTTTGTGCAAAAAGAACAATTAATAAACTACTTTTATTAAAATAACAAAATTTTTATCGGATTTTACAAATAAACTTTTAGCAAGCGTCTTTCTTAATTATTTTTGGGCAATGAAAATATACCATATCACTAGGAGAAGGATTAAAATCCGTGGCTTTTTCATCATAGTAAAGTTTCTAAGCGTCTAAGTGAAGCATAAGAAGACCCCAACTATCGTCTTCAAGCTAAGCTTGAGCAAAACGATTAAAACTTTCTATTTCATCACCTTCTAAACCCAGGGCATAAAAAGGGAACGATTAATCCGGATCGAACACAAGTTTTTTTCAAACCGTCAGTTTTCAAACGTGACAAAGCGTCGGCATTAGCTTGCGCACTTCCTTTACGATAATAAATCGTAATATCAAGGTCTTGTAGAATCAGGGACCACTGCTGTAGTTTTAGCTTTAAAGGAGCACTGTCACAAATCAAATTCCTATAACGCCCGAACGGCACTGCTACTTTAATACTGAACCAATTCAGCTGAAATTTAAAAATGTTGTAGCCTTGTAGTGGAGCACTCTAAATACCAAAGTTGAGTTAGGTAGGTTTGGTATTAAAGGAGCAGTCCGGTTCGGGCGTTATAGAAATTTGATTTGTAACAGTGCTCCTTTAAATGAGGTGTTTTAAGCAACCATTTCAAACTTTTATGGTCGGTTACTAATATAGGTTTTGCGCGAAAAAAATATGACAAAAAAGCCTTGACGGCAAAAACTAAAGCGGCGGCTTCTGTTTCTGTAATATGCCAACGTCTTTCACAAGGAGACATTGTCCTACTTGCACATGCTATAATATGCTCCTTCCCGTCGTCACCAATTTGTGATAAAATAGCTCCAAATTGATATCCCAAGCTATCAGCATATAATAGTAAAAATAGTAATATACTAAAAAAAGTAATATAGTAAAAATTCTTTATCTATTTTTGGAAAAGCTAAAATTGGCGCATTAATTAACAAATTTTTAAGTTTTTGAAAAGCTTCTTCTTGGGAAGTCTCCCAAACAAAACAAATGTCCTTGTGTAGTAAAGTGGTAAGAGGATTAGCAATTTCGGGGTAATTTGGTATATGTAAGCGATAGTAAGAATTCATTCCCAAAAAAATGCGCACATCTTTTACGGTTTTTGGAGGGTGTAATTTTTAAATAGCAGCGACTTTTTCAGGCGAAATTTTAATTTTCTGAGATGAAATGACATAGCCCAAATATGATATTTCTTTTCGCCCAAACAAACAATTTTTAGGTTTTGATTTTAACCCATAAAGAGCAAGCCAATCAAAAACTTGCGTAATGTCTTTTAGATCACCATCCCAGTTAGGAGAAAAAATAAAAAATATCATCAATGTAACTACAAAAATTTTGCCACTGTAATCCGCAAAAAAATCCATTAACCTGCTAAATGACGCTACCGCATTTACAAGACCGAACGGCAATTACTGTCCACCCATATAAACCCATTGTTGGAACTGCAAAAGCCGTTTTTTCTTGGGACTTCAAATTTGCCAGTAAGCACTCATTAAATCAAGAGAAAAGAAAAATTGGCTTTCTGACAAAGAATCCAAAATGTCCCTAACATTTTTAAGTGGATAAACATCAGACTTAGTGATAACATTTAAAACACGGTAGTCGCACGCAAACATTAAACCGCCGTCTTTTTTTCAAATGATAATTACGGCACTGCATCACGGAGAATTGCTAGGTGTTATAATGCCTTGTTTAAGCATTCTTTTAACCTGTTTTTGAACTTCTTCACGAAGCCCTAAGGGTACCTTATAAGGACGAATTTGCATATAGGAGAGTCTGCCATGTCAATTTCGTGTAAAATTGCTAATGTTTGTCCTAAATCAAAAACTGAACTCGAAAAAACCTGTGAGTATTTAGAAAGCAAGTCCAAAAGCTGTTTTGTTGTGCAGCCGATAAAACGCTTTCGGCAAAATCAATTTGAGACAAAAATGACATATATTTTGAAGGATTTTATTGATAAGGATTAGAAGGAAGATTAGCGTAATAATCATGTGGTGGTAAAAATCCACAAATGTGCTCATTTGTTGGTATGTTTATGGTGCCAATTTTTGAAGTAGGAAACAAAAATATTTTTGAATTTGTTGGATTTAAGACTTTAACGGGTATACAGCCTTTTGCCGGACGAACAAGCGCGCGGAAACCCCAAAGATTATGGTTTTCTAACGAAAGGTCATTTGGCAAAAACAAACAATCATAACCGTCCACTGCATTAGGGAATCCTTGGCACACGGCAGGAAAAATACACTCGCTACGCCCTGGTAGAGTAACTCCCATAGCTGGCGTTACCCAATACATTTGATCCCACACCCTAGGAGCAGATTTAATTTTAAAGGGTAATTTATATGCCGCTATATGCCGTTTCAATATAACATGAGTCCCAGCTAAGAGTGCACTCATACCTATTATACAATCAAAAGCAGCAAAAGGCGCATCAGTAATATGAACTGTAATTTTTAAACCGTGATTGCCGAGTTTTATAAAAAATGGCTAGAACCCACAACATTTAATATACGCGATGCAACCGCAAGATCGTCAGACAATTTAGCGGGAAGCATGACAAAATTGGGAATTAATTGGGGTTTAGTATAAGACATAATTGTTAATGCACTGCCAGAATCCCATGAACCAATTAAAGGAAAAGTATTTAACGAAAATCGAATAAAAGTAAATCACCGGGCTGACCAGTAAAAACGGTAAAAACAGGATTAGAGGATGATATATTTGAATTTCTGGGTAAATGAGGTGACGTGGTGGAAGGATGCCAAAGGAGGCCAATAGCTTTTACTAAGAGTTTATTTTGTTTCTTGAGTATGAAATTTGTACAAGGAGGGGCCAAAGGTAAATCACTGAAAAGGATCGGCGGAGGGTACGGGAGGCGGAGTTAGGGACCGAGGAAGAGGCGGTGGGATTTCAGAACTTTCAAACTTTAAATAAATAAACCGATTTAATAGCGCAGGTTGGAGCCGACATACTTGAAGTTTTTTCGTGTCAATATATACTTCAAAAGGTTATTACATATTTAGAAATGAATGCTAATCACTGTACAAAGTATGTTCCTATAAAAATTTGTATTCATGGTAAATATCTTTTTTTGGTTTTCAAGACCCCCGTACTAAGTTCATCACAGTAGCCCACCATCTAATTGTGATTCAATATCTCAAATTCCCGTCCGTTTTCAAAATCAAACTTTTCTGTATACAAAATCATCCGGTAAACTTATTGGTTTTCCTAATAATATGAATAATTTAACGTTCTACTCGGTTTTTAACACCCAATTCATATCTTTTCACCTTCCTATTTTTCATGAGTATTTGTTTTATAATTTGAGTACAGTACGGGGCGTCGTTACTCTCTCAGATATGTATTCGGCACTTAATTATCACAATAAAATTTTATCCTATTTTGGTGTTAGCCATCTTTCTGGAAAAACTCCGGATCAAGCGGCTATATCATTTACTCAAGAGTTAATGAAAAATGGTTGTTTTGGTTTTTTATCCGGTTTAAGTACATCTATTTTTAAAGTTTGAAAGTTCTGAAATCCCACCGCCTCTTCCTCGGTCCCTAACTCCGCCTCCCGTCCCACCGCGATCCTATTTTTTACCTGTGGTCCCACCTTGTACAAATTTCAATTCAAGAAACAAAATAAACTCTGAAAATATTGGTCCTTTGGCACCTCCACCACCACCTCATTTACCCAGAAATTCAAATATATCATCCTCTAATCCTGTTTTTACCGTTTTTACTGGTCAGCCCGGTGATTTACCTTTTATTCGATTTTCGTTAAATACTTTTCCTTTAATTGGTTCATGGGATTCTGGCAGTGCATTAAATATTATGTCTTATACTAAACCCCAATTAATTCCCAATTTTGTCATGCTTCCCGCTAAATTGTCTGACGATCTTGCGGTTGCATCGCGTATATTAAATGTTGTGGGTTCTAGTCAATTTTTTATGAAACTCGGTAATCACGGTTTAAAAATTACAGTTCATATTATCATATTACTGATGTGCCTTTTGCTGCATTTGATTGTATAATAGGTAGGAGTGTACTCTTAGCTGGGACTCATGTTATTTTGAAACGGCATATAGCGGCATATAAAGTACCTTTTGAAATGAAATTTGCTCCTAAGGTGTGGGATCAAATGTATTGGGTAACGCCAGCTATGCGAGCTACCAGGGCGTAGCGAGTGTATTTTTCCTGCCGTGTGCCAAGGATTACTAAATACAATGGACGGTTATGATTTTTTGTTTTTGCCAAATGACCTTTCGTTAGAAAACCATAATCTTTGGGGTTTCCGCGCGCTTGTTCGTCCGGCAAAAGGCTGTATACCCGTTAAAGTGTTAAATCCAACAATTTCAAAAATATTTTTGTTTCCTACTTCAAAAATTGGCACCATAAACATACCAACAAATGAGCACATTTGTGGGGTTTTTACCACCACATGTTTATCACGCTAATCTTCCTTCTAACCCCTATCAATCAAATCCTTCAAAAAATACGTCATTTTTGTCTCAAATTGATTTTGCCGAAAGCGTTTTATCGGCTGCACAACAAAAACAGCTTTTGGACTTGCTTTCTAAATACTCACATGTTTTTTCGAGTTCAGTTTTTGATTTAGGACAAACATCAACAATTTTACACGAAATTGACACGGCAGACTCTCCTCCTTGCAAAGTTCGTCCTTATAAGGTACCCTTAGGGCTTCGTGAAGAAGTTCAAAAACAGGTTAAAAGAATGCTTAAACAAGGCATTATAACACCTAGCAATTCTCTGTGGTGCAGTGCCGTAATTATCATTTGAAAAAAAGACGGCGGTTTAATGTTTGCGTGCGACTACCGTGCTTTAAATGTTATCACTAAGTTTAATGTTTATCCACTTAAAAATGTTAGGGACATTTTAGATCTTTTGTCAGGAAGCCAATTTTTCTCTTCTCTTGATTTAATGAGTGTTTACTGGCAAATTCTAATGCATCTTGTGTCTCAAGAAAAAACGGCTTTTGCAGTTCCAGTAATGGGTTTATATGAGTGGACAGTAATGCCGTTTGGTCTTAAAAATGCGGTAGCGTCATTTAGCAAGTTAATGGACGCTCCTTTAAGCGGATTACACTGGCAAAATTGTTGTAGCTACATTGATGATACTTTTAGTTTTTCACCTAACTGGGGTAGTCATCCTAAAGACATCACGCAAGTGTTTGATCGGCTTGCTCTTTATGGGTTAAAATTAAAACCTAAAAAGTGTTTGTTTGGGTGAAACACCTCAGGGAATTAAAGTTTCACCTGAAAAAGTCGCTGCTGTTCAAAAATTACACCCTCCAGAAACCGTAAAAATGTGCGCATTTTTTTGGGAATGACTTCTTACTATCGCTCACATATACCAAATTACGCCAAAATTGCTAATCCTCTTACCACTTTAGTACACAAGGACTTTGTTTCGTTTGGGAGACTTCGCAAGCAGTTTTCCAAAAACTTAAAAATTTGTTAATTAATGCGCCAATTTTAGTTTTTCCAAAAATAGATAAAGAATTTTTACTATATTACTTCGTTTTACTATATTACTATTTTTACTATTATATGCTGATAGATCAGGATATCGATTTGGAGCTATTTTATCACAAATTGGTGACGACGGAAAGGAACATATCATAGCGTGAATTATTAGAATAGTGAATAACCGATGAATAAGCACGCCTCCATATCGGCCTTTAGAAAAATTTTGAACTTTTGGAAAATATTTTGGTATTTTTCAAACAATATTCATTACTTTTTAAAATCACAACTTGTTTTTCTTTTTGTTATTTAGTGCTAATTTTTTATGCACTGCTAAGAAACAATATCTTGCAAACCCTAGTATAACCTTTTTACAATATTTATCTCAGTGAAAATATCAAGGTCTTGGTTATTTACTGATAAAAAGTTTGTACAATTTGTATATTTTGATTTATTTCTTTATATATTTTAAAGTTTATGCTTTTTTCACTGTTTTTTCCACTAACATCATTTAGCCAATCAAAGCAATTTTTAGCGACATAATTTAAATCATTTTTTACAACTCTGAAGGTCGGTTCACACGGGACTGGCAGCTGATAGCACAGCACACAACTTTCATGCCGCAGCAACAATGACGGTGTAATGATGTAAACGCGCGCGTTCACTATCCACTATATACTGTCATTCGGGTGTGAACCGACCTTAATTTTCCTGTATTTTAATTGGTTGATATAAGTGACGCTAATTTTTTTTATTTAATTTCTTAAAAATAACCACATATAGATTTCCCACGACTTAAAAAATTATAAAAAAGTGGCATATGTTTAGAAACAAAATATTATAAAATAGAGGGATTCTACTATACTTAAAAACATTATTTTTGCTTTAAATTACATGAGGGGGACACTTTATACAATGCTAATAAAATGATTAAAACTTCATTTTACGATTGTCAAAGATTGCTGTTATTAAGGGGTTTTTATTTGTCGGTGTTTCTCATTACTTAAACAAGAAAATAAAGTTTTGTGTGTCAAAGATTTAAATTTTTACGATTGTTAAAGATTGCTGTTATTAAGGGGTTTTTATTTGTCGGTGATTCTCATTACTTAAACCACAAAATAAAGTTTTGTGCTTTTTTAAAGTTTTTCAAAAATTTTTTAAATTCTTAATATGTATTTAAACTATCGCACACAATATTTGTGTTTGCTAAGCAAGTCCGAGAACCCTCTTTTATAATCATTGAAACATACAAATACCAAAATAATTGTCCATAATTGTTCATTGCTAGTAGCTAGATTTGCATACGTTAAATTTTTAGATACTTCCAAGCAGCCTGTTTTAGTAGTTTCTTCTAAAACCCAATTAGTCTTTATCCGAATATTACAGAATTGCCCGCTACCACATGATTCATTGCAATTGCACTAAATAAAAAACACAGTTTAAAAAATTAAATTTTTGTTATTTAAAGAAGAGTTATTTTTAAATTGGGTTCACAAATATTAATACTACTTTTCCGTTGGAATTTTGCTTTTTTTTGCTCATACCTCGAGCTTCAAAAACTGAACAACAAAAAAACAACTACAACAGTCACGTTGCGGTTGCCTTTATAGTGACAAAAAACGTTTTCCAGTATAAAGATGTCTATCTTCTGTTTTTTTTCAAAAAACATGATACTCTGGCTTTACCTTGGCTAATTACTCTTACCAATAAGTTCCAATTCAAAAACAAAGAAATTTTCAACTTCCAAAATCCGTAGGGTCCCCTCTTTAGTCAAAATGCGTTGTCCAGTCTAAGGATGTCCATGTAAAATTTTTCAAAATTTCAATCCCTTTACTACATTTCCTGGGCTATAAGCTTTCTAATGATATTTCATTCAACCTATTCCGTTGAGTGATTGGGGAGGAGTAAACCCAATTCACACTTCAGGTTTATGATTTAAGGTTTAAGGTTTATGGAAGCCATGTTTAAGCCATGTTTCACAGTTTGATTTAAGATTTATGATTTAAGGTTTAAAATTTATGGTTTAAGGTTTAACGATGGAACAAAGTCCCAAGTTTGGTTTAAGGTTTAAAAAAAACCAAAAGTTTTTACTTCATATGTTATACTACTTCAACTATACGAAAAACTTAAAAATTAGATTGAACGAAAATCAATTGTTGACAGTTTTACTTATAAATTCTAGAAAAATTAATAAGATTGTTAAAAAAACCTTGAAAATTAATATTTTGGTTGAAATCATTTGTCCGAAATATTGTGGATTTTCAAAGTTTTTGTTTACAGAAGTTCGTTTTACAAAATTTCTTATACAATTCATTCTGCGGTTTATGCAATAGTTTCGGAAAAAATAAAATCAGAAAAACAGCAATGTCTGTTCAAATCGGTGCAAAAAATAATAGAACGTTTTTTAAATAAAAGTGATATATACTTTTTGGTTTTATATTTTGAAAACACACAAATAAAAGTTTTTGTCTGTATGAAAAATGCTAAAAAAATACAAGTATTATTGATTTGAAAAAAGCTCATATTTTTTAATTAAGAGAATGAAACCACGACAACCGAAATATTTAGCATAAAATCCGCAGTGAATTTTTTTTTTAATTTTGAAAGTTAATTAAAAAAAAATTTTTCTTGATTTTTGAAAAGGGGAATTGATCTTAGACCTTTTCAATTTTAAACAGTCAGTGTTTAAGAAGTTGATTTTAGTTTACAATTGTCAATTAAAGTTTTGTGTGTTAAATGAAAGAGACTTCGATCAAGAACAGCTTGATTAGCTTTTTCTAGATTATTTTTCAAAGGTAGTATTCGAAAAAAAAACGTTATATATATACCACCATTTGTGACAACGATAAGTTTAATGTCCATCTGTGTGCCAATAAATGTTTGTTAACCATTAATCGCCTAAATTTATCATTAAAAAATCCAATTCCGAAAGCATTATTCAGAAAAAATGCGTTTGCAAAAGTATAAACCTTAAATCTGAAACGAAAAGTGTGTATCAATAGCCTTAAACCTTAAACTTTAAATCGTAAATCCTAAACCTAAAACCTTAAATCGTAAATCTTAAACCTGAAGTGTGAATTATGCTTTAGAGAACACACACACACACACACACACACACACACACACACACACACACACACACACACACACACACACACACACACACACTGACGCACGAACGTACGCACACACACGCACGCAAGAACACACACGCACGCACACACGCACGCACGTATGCACGAACGAACGCACGCATGCACGCACGCACGCACACACACACACACACACACACACACACACACACACACACACACACACACACACACACACACACACACACACACACACACACACACACACACACACACACACACACACACACACACACACACACACACACACAGAGACATTATTTATTTAATTTATATATAGATAAGAACCCCCCTCTATCATGTACCCTGTCTTTCCATTTTTCCCAATCAGGCAGGTAAAAACCGTTTTTCGCAATTCAGGCACCCCGTCATTACCGGGTTATCACCCTAAACGAATAACTTTTTTAATATTTAATCTATTTGCTTCAAATTTGGTATTTAAATTTCTTAGGACCTAAGCTACAACATTCCCAAATTTTATAGGGATCCGTTCAGTATTAAAAAACATTTTTTATTTGCTCCCCCCTTTAAGCGTGGTTCTTGGAGGACACTTTTCGATAGTAAGTCTTCAAATAAAAGTGAAAAATTGCCGCTTTCTATAAGTGCATCATTTGTAACTTAAATTTTTATACTGAATTGACCAATCTTTGAAGTACAGAATTAACGAAGAAAAGGCCATTTTAAAAGGGTCCTATATCTTCTAAACCATACTGAAGACATTTGACGAAAAAAATTCTGTCTGGTGTGAGCAGGGCTAGGTTTTAACGAAAAATCATCAATATCAAAGGCAAAAAGTTTGATTCTGTATTGCACCTTTAAATCGTTTTTGCTTATTTTTACTTTAGTTGTTTTTAAATTTTCAAATTATTTTTACATTCATCTTATTAATATAAAGAAGGTACACAGTTAATTATTTGTCTTCGATTTTAATAATTTTATTAGTTTTTATAAAAAACTGAAGACATATTCTGAATTAGTACACAATTAAATTTGCTTAGCATAGCTTAAAGTTTTTTTGACATATAGGAATGATAAGATTTGCTACACTCTTAATGTTTAATTAAATCAGAAAGTCTTTAACTTTTCTCATTTTTAATATTAGTTTGGATGTTTTTTGTCACCATGAAAATATTATAGTTACAAAAAATCGAAAAAATCCTGTATTAATTCATTTGTAAACAAAATATAATGGTAGCATTCAAATTAATTTTCTTCTTAATCACAAGATGTTTTTTTAACTCAATATATAAACCGATATATAAACTCAACATATATGACTGTTTTCCAGCTTACTTTTTAAAACGCTTCGCTAAAGTTATTGCTAAACCTTTGGCAATAATCTTTCAGATGTCGTTTGATTTTGGAGAATTACCACTTCATTGGAATATATCATTATTAAACTTACTGTTTAAAAAAGGCACCAAAAACCTAAAAGAAAATTATCGTCCGATTTCACTTACATCTTTTTCTTGTAAACTAATGGAACAGCTTGTCAAAGAACAACTTCTTGTCTTTTTCCATATCATTTTCTCAAGGTTTCAACATGGTTTTAAGGCAAAAAGTTCTACAATAACACAGCTGTTGGAACCTCTTAATGAGTGGACCCAGGCACTAAAAGATAAACTTCTGATTGATGTCATTTATTTGGATTTTGCCAATGCCTTTGACACAGTGTCACATCAAAAATTGTTATATAAGCTGGAAAAAATATGGTGTTTCTGGTAAATTTTTAAAATGAATAAAAGATTATTTAGTTAGGCGGGAAACTAAAGTTGTAATTAATGACTCAATATCCAAATCATTTCCGGTAAAAAGTTCATTTCCTCAGGGTATTGTTTTAGGTCCATTTCTTTTTCTTATTTATATTAATGATATTGTTGATTGTCTTATGTACTTACAAATTAGACTCTTTGCAGATGATATAAAGTTGTTTGCAAATTCTTCATCTAAGGATTGCCACATTCAAACCTTTTAAAAAGATCTAGATAGAATATACAGCTGGTCACAAAACTGGCAATTGCAATTATCAGATCATAAATGTGAAGTTCTTCATACTTGAAATCGTAGCAAAGAGTTAATTTTTAAATATAAGCTTGGTAATAATGTACTTGCAACTACAGAATCAGTGCGTGACCTGGTGTTTATATATCTCATGATATGAAATTCTCTAAACACTGTGAAATCACAGCAAAAAACAATGAGAGTGACATCACTAATTTTTAGAACATTCAATTCAAACTCTAGCAATAATCTTCTCAGACCGTATAAATCCTATGTTAGATTAGTTCTGGAGTACGCTAGTGCAGTTTGGAGCAATTATTTACAAAAATATATAAACATTTTGGAAAAAGTGCAACAAAATTTCACTTGGTTATGAACAAAGACTGGATTACCTAGGTTTAGAAAGATTAAAAGACCGAACAGACAAAACTGATTTATATGAGTGCTTTACAATTATACAAAGCTTAAACAATTTTCAAGCCAATGATTTTTTAAAGTTTAACCTGCAGCCCACCCGTGGTCATCCCTTTAAATTGGCTGTTGAAGATGGGGTTGTTACACCTTGGAATATTCTACTCTCGTCTCAAGTAACTGTCAATTTTTTAGATAGATGCATTCAGGAAAAATTTTAAAACTGACTTAAATAAGCGCTTTTTTGAGCCTTTAAAGTCATTTTAAATATTTGTTAGATTGTTCGTTGATATTTGTTAGAATTGTAGTTTATGTCGACGGCAATTAAGTCGCAGATTTGATGTTGTTGATGAAAAAAAAAAAGAAAAAAAAGAAAAATGAAATGATGAAACAGCAGAATTAAACTATGCATAGATTATGCTTAGTAAAATATTAATTCTGTTATCTGATCATTTAATAATAAATTAAATAAATAAGAATAAAAATATAGCGCAGGCTGTTATAAAAGCAAATTTTTAGTCCGTTTCTTCTCACATTTAAAATGGTTTTTGTTTACTATAGGATTAGGTTCATTAGAAAATCTCCTATATGCCAAAGTCTATCCTATTACGCTTACTGCCTTATAACGTAGAAAGTGAATTTAATACTTACTGAACTGCCAGGGATTATTTTCTTTTTATGGCTTCGAGTTGTAAAAAATCGCATGCTTACAGAATTTATCAAGGGGCCCACAATATTTTCCGGGGGTCCAACCATTTTTTCTTTGTCCACAACAAAATTTTTTCCACTAGATATCATCGGTCTGTCAAAAATAATTCCAGTGCAAAAAACAATTTTCAGAAACATTTTTAAACTGTTGCACTGCATATGAATGTTTAATCTAAAATGTCATTTATAAAGTAATAAAATAAAATGTTATGTATTTTAGAACAGAAACATTGCTGATGTATTAACAACAGTAGTTTCAAAAATTCGAAATTCCAAGCCCTTAGGCTTTTATAATAGTCGGCTAAGCCAGGAAAATTATAAACACCCAAGAAACATATACAAGTGTAAGGGACAAAAGGTGACAAGCCCCTATTGTGAGCCCTTTGTTCATCACACTAAGACACTTCCTTTCCTTGTTTAAAAATAACAGTGGTTTTTCCCTGTTTGCCAATAGCTCAGTTATAAAAAATGTGAAAAGAGCACGTAAAGTTGTGGTAATTAATTAGCCTGTGTAAGTGGGGGATTACACCACACTCCCTCTTGACCTTGGGGTCAAGTCGGTGGAGTGGGGATAAGATAAGGGTCAACTACCAGAGGGTTTCCTCCAGTACCCAAAAAGACTGATTCAATTGCCGAAACGCAAACTAATCAACTGATAGAAGTGGGGCTGCTGCGAGGGTTAATTAGATTGGTTAGATATTGAATTTAATTGAAACATTAATTCTACGAGAGTAAAAAGATAAGAGTGATTTAATGAAGCCAGTGAGGACTATGGCTTGTACAAAAATTACTACATTGGGATCACGTAGTGGTGACCAATAAAAGGTTGAGGAAGAACCCTTAGGGAAGTTGTAGTAAAACGAGACTGTGTTGGGAGTGCAGAAAAGGTTAAGCTGATTTGTCTGGCCCGTTCAAAAAGTTACTCAGAAATCTCTTCTTAGCTGATTTCTGGTGAAACCAAAGTTAAAACGACAATTAGTTTTCTGAGAATTTCTTAAGGCTGCCGTGAAACATTACCATATTGGGTGCGAAAATAAGCAAGAGCTGAGAGGGTCAGCTCTGACAAAAAGTTAGGTGGTAAAAATTCTCCATGATCCGGAACGTCTGTTTGGAAGAAGAGTTCGTAGGGTTTAACTCTTGCGTCCATTTAAGGGTAGTTTGAAACCTCACTGTGTCAGGTTTGGAAATGAACTAAGGCTGAAAGGTTCCAGCCTCTGCAAAAATACCTTGATCTGGTAACAAACACTGTTTTGTCGTTTGTAGAACAGAGAGGCGATGATTGGGAGAAGTAAAGGGGATTGGACAGGGTAACCACCATAAGAATAAGTGTTGTGTAAGATATGTTACGATTACAATAGTTATGAGTACGACCGCGTTAAACACAAGTGGTTTTACGTAAATTTTGAATAGCTTTGCATAACGGTTTGCGCAGATGAATGATTTTGTTTACAACCGTTTATGCAAGAGTATTTATTTTGATTAATTACACTACGATAATGGATTGCGTTGCGGCGAACATGTTAGTAAACTTTATACTGAGCACAAATTAAATATTTTTAGAATTTTTAAGGCTTTAACTTTAAAAAACACGTTTTAAGTACCTGGGTTATTTTTACCTGTAACACTAGTAAAAATATGCGCAAGAATTGCGGTTGCAAAAATAAGTCAAACGGTTGAATTAAAAGTGACTAGTAAGCAAGGTCTTAGCTTAGCGAATGTGAAAAGAAGATTTTATAAAAGAAATTTGCTGCTTATTGGAAAACGGTTTTGAGTTTAACACGGTTAAAATTTGGCTAGGAAGGGCGTTAATATCCACTTCTGAAGGGTTATCTTACCTCCTAACTTAACGTTTGTTTAAATTTAAGTACGTGCAATTTTCAAGAAAAATTAAAAGAATACCTGTTTCAAGGTACTATACCTTGTCACCATGCCGTTGTTGAGAGATTCCGGCTCACCAGATTTTTGCCTTATCTCACGAAAAACAACCCAGTCAGCCACTGAGTTATTTTTCCTCAATAAAACTTCCTACCTAAGTTGGCCGTAACCAACTGCAGAATGTTGGCATCTCAGGTGGGAAAATCGAACGTTGTAAAAATAAGGTATTATAAAATAAAACTACCTAGGCTGGGTCTGCCGACTGGAAATAGGGGTCCCTATCCCCGAACGGTAGATATGACTGTATTTCAGATTTAAGCGCGCAAACAATGATAAGAGACCCGCTGAGCCCACACACCGTGGGGAGCAATTTGACTGCTTGAAATGGTTAATTTGAGCACGCGCGGCGAGCGGCGCAGCTACTGTAGATTTGCATATTACAGTATTAATAAAGTTTGAATAAAAATAAAACGCGATTGAATGACGGCGAAATGGTGACTTTTTAATAGCCATATTTATATTTATTTTGAGAACCTAAGCTGCCACACGCTTTCCGCCACACCTCCCCCACCCGATGGTAGCGGCCCCCAGCTACAGGGTGAGCAAACCATGATTAAAGAAATAGGGGACAGCAGTTATTGGCTGTATGCCCTAGCAAATTTCTTGCCTCTAGAGAAACAATATACAAAGCACAATACACAGGAAAAATACATACACACAAAAAATAATGGAGTAGAAGTTACACTAAGAACAATTAAAAACAAATTAAACTACAGAAAGACAAGTATCACGGTATATAAAAACAGAAAGAAAACAGAATAGTATTTGAGCAATAGTTAGTAATTATCAGAATGTATCGGATTAACAGTATGAGTAAAGACAAAAAACAGTCTGTATCACTTGAAAATATAAATTTCTTCTTAAGAAAAGAGTTTGTTAATTGAATAAACGGAAGACAAGTAAAGTGCGCAAATTGTTTGTGTAGCGTGGGGAGGTTTTTACTGTTCATCAGTCGGAGGAGGTTGATCATTATCTTCTTGTATGTTTTCCTCACTATTGACAGGACCCGGAGTGGCAAGGCGAGCTAAAGCGTCCTCCAATATTTCCTCCCACTCCTCCTCCGCCACATCATTACTTTGGATTTTGTTGGATCAGTGGAATCCGGCCTGGAGGAAGGTCTGGGTAAGTACTCTAAATATTCACAAAGTCCTGAGAGGTCGTGGCCTCCGACTGGGTGGTTGCGGCTGCACAAACTGCAGGGTCTCCTATGGTACTGGCCAACGCCGAAGCGGCGTTGGATGAGGGGCAGGCTCTGTGTGACTTGAGAGGTATGAGCAGAGGGTTCTGCTTGCCCTCTTTGCGAAACACTACCCGTGGGCGGGTTTTCCAGAAGCGGTCCAGGTACATAGTTAGATGCTTGGCTATTGGTGGAATATCCCCTGCATGTGTCTTTTGAATGCGTCTCAATCGGCGTTGGCGCTGCCGCTCCTCTTCCTCCAGCAATGGTAGACAGTGTGGGTGACGACATTCATTGTAACCGCAATGTTGTCCTACAGGTAACTGACCCATGTGAAACGTGGGATTCGCTAAATTAGGTCAAAATGAATTTTTATTCCCTGATTCCCTTCACTACTTTACCCATACCAATAACATGATTAGTTATTTATTTACACAATTTAAAGTTAGTATACTGTATACAAGTATGTACAGAACATAAATGTACATAAGAATAATGAGAGAGATAGAAATAAAGAAACACTAAATTATTAATTACAAATTAACACTTATAGGGAAAGTAAAGTTAATAATTACAAGATGTAATAAGATAGGCTACGGTTAGTACACTTTACAGGACTATACTAATGTGAAATAAGCATAATTATACAAATATTATATTAATATTTGAAACATTAAATATTAAACATCCCAGTTAACGTGTTGCGGCGAGAAATATTTCTCTCTGTCAAAAAA
>JASAMX010003946.1:0-62893 GCA_030248175.1 Microlaimidae sp. YZB2_3 | reverse complement strand
TCAAAATGTTAAAGGAATTTTAAAAATATAAAAACATATTTATAAAAACATATTTATAATTCATATATATAATTTATAACATATTCATATTTATAATAATAAAATACGCGACGCCACCAGCGCTGTGGTAAATAAAGGGAAAAACACCAGACGGACGCTTTTTCTGCTATAAAGAACCTGTTTGTTACTTTGCGCACTCTGGGCTGCTTTATAGAAACCCCCCTGGGCTAAGGTCACTCAAATAAGCCAACTGGCTGGCGCATTCCTTTTCACTCAAATAAGCCAACTGGCTTGCGCATACTTTCCCTGGCTTGTTTCCCCAATCTCCCTGGCTAATTAAGCTTCCGGATTTAAGGAAACGCGGAAAAGCCGGGCAGGTCATAAACAAGCGGGATTGGGGTATAAAGGAAACGCGCAAAAGCCGCGCAGGTCATAAACGACCTATAACCTTCCTGGCTAGTAAAAGGATTATAACACAGATCTAAAAGGAATCGGTCCCTGGTAGGCAATTCCGCTCCGCAACGTCCCGTTTTTTTAACATAAATAACCCATTTTTAATAATGAATTTCTAGGGTGGAAATTTCGCTCAATTTTTTTGCAGGGATAGGAGGAGTGCGAAAAGTTTTAACGTGAAGAAGAATTATGAGCGAAAAGTTATAAAAAATCCTTCTGAAAGAAAAAAAATTAAAAATTAAAAATGCCAGCGACAACAGGACAACAGGATGGATGCCTCACAACTTAAAAACGCATTGCGCAATTATAAAGTAGATTTAAAAGTTTGACTGCGCATTTTATATATAATAATAATGATGTTTCTAACCTTCAAAATCATGCTCCAGAGCTCCGGCCATTTAAAGTGGAAGGAGCTTCGAAGCTCCACCTCTGAAATGAGCGATTTTAAGCTTATTTAATTTTGAAATACATTTAAAATTACTTTATTTGCATTTTTAGGACTATTTCTAGCGTTTTAATTAAGTTTTGAAAAAAAAAATGAATTTACAAAAAAAATTAAAAAAATAATCCATGACATCACTTTTTAATTATTCATAAAGCTGGTAGAAAAATAAGGCGGAGCTCCGGGGGTTGCTCCGGAGATCCTAAAAGCGGAGCTCAGAGCTGCGAAGGACATCACATATATATTATAAAACCGTCCAAACTAAAAAAATAACAAGCTTTTAAAAACTAAAATTAGACCGTTCCGTTCAGGTATGATCGTGCATTAAAGAATAAGGTTTATAAGAACCACAAAAGTGGATTTGATTGCGAAAATTAACAACATTTATAAATTTATTATATTATATTTATATTTATTTTATTTAACCACATTTATACATTTATTACACCACGTGGACGCCAATTTTGCTTTGTAATTAAAAAAACAATAAAATATTCTTACTAGCTCTGTGTATATCATAAATTTCAGCCATTTTTCCAACACTTCAGTGGCTGTTCTTTCCGTCGCGTCAATAAAACTCCTGCGAAAACGGTAAAGATTTCTTGCTAAAATTATATCTTGTTGTTTTTGCGACTCTGAATCCACTGGAGTTGAAGCTAATTTTTGTCGCAATATTTCAAGCTTGGTTTCTTCCTCTTCAGAAAATACGGTCTGCTTTTTCAGTGTTATACACAATTTAATACAATTCAATGTAGTTAAGTGATTTTAATATTTAATTTATAATCTTTTTTAACTCAAAAATTGAAAAAGCTTCAAGCTTTTTTTCTGGCAGCCTTTTTTAATCAAATCATTAACAAAAACATAATAATTATAATAAAACTATCTATCGAATTAAAAACTTTTTTTTTTTTAATAGGTAAGCGCTTATCATGATAAATTTCTTAGTAGTGCGGTCGTGAAAAATGTTCGTTTAAGCTATTTTCATTAAATTAAAGCAAGATAAAAAATTAAATTGATATAAAAAACTTTTTTTCTTCTTAATAATGGTTTTAACAACGGTTTTTAAGTCTGTAAAAATGACACAAACTAGAAAAATACCGAAATGTTCATATTGAACCAAAAAATAAGATTATAAAATAAAAAAGGGCAACATGTCTTAGACTCTTAGGTACACAATGCCATCAGTCTCATGCATATTATTGATATTTTTCTCTGTCAATAACGGCTTTTTGCAGCTAAAATTGTATTATATCTTTTTGTATAATGTTTATAACACTGATTTAGGCTTTTACATTTTTGCGTTTTCGTTTAGAAGGCAAAGACAAGCGGCGATTTGAAAGGCCTAGTTGTTTCCTTTGGTTCATCACAGTTGTGTGAACATATCCGGTATATTTAACAGGGTCGTAAAAAACTACCTGAAATATAATATAAAACGTCGTTACTCTAACACAATGAGTCAAATTCGTCGTGAAAAACTCATAACTGTGACTCTTTTTATTTCTTAACACACAATTAATATAAACAAAATGAGTCAGAGTCACGTAAATTTTATACTGATTGTGGCTCTTTGTGTCAGAGTAACGACGAAAATAAACAATCAAGGGTAGTGATGTGATGCAGGGAGCTTTGGTCAAAAATTGTAGATTAGAATTACTCATTGGCATAAACATGTCTCACAAACGGTAAAAAAACTTTTTTTTCAAAATTTGACAAAAATACGATTTATAGGTTGTTTAAGGCGCGGAATTCGAATTTTTGGTCAAAAATTGTAGATTAGAATTACTCATTGGCATAAACATGTCTCACAAACGGTAAAAAAAAACTTTTTTTCAAAATTCGACAAAAATACGATTTATAGGTTGTTTAAGGCGCGGAATTCGAATTTTTGGTCAAAAATCCTAGATTAGAATTACTCATTGGCATAAACATGTCTCACAAACGGTAAAAAAAACTTTTTTTTCAAAATTCGACAAAAATACGATTTATAGGTTGTTTAAGGCGCGGAATTCGAATTTTTGGTCAAAAATCCTAGATTAGAATTACTCATTGGCATAAACATGTCTCACAAACGGTAAAAAAAACTTTTTTTTTTCAAAGTCGACAAAAATACGATTTATACGTTGTTTAAGGCGCGGAATTCGAATTTTTGGTCAAAAATTGTAGATTAGAATTACTCATTGGCATAATCATGTCTCACAAACGGTAAAAACACTTATAGGTTAAGGCGCCGAATTCGAATTTTTTTTTGTTGAAAAAGGAAAAATTACACTGAAAATTACCAACAGTTTTAATAGGTTATCCATCATTTATTTTAAGGTTAAAAATAACTTACATAAGGCACCGGTTTATTTTCAGTTTGATCCAACCAAGGGTAGGCTGCAAAGATGCATTAGCTAACCGAGCTTTTTCAAACACTGACGGCTGATTTTTACTAAAAACAGAAAAAAACAATTGTCAGAAATAACTTTCACAAAGAAGTGGCAATGTCTAAAATAAAATTTATTTTTCACAAAAAAAAACAAAGACAAAAAATTACATTACAAATTGTATTACAAAATAGAACTTAAACTTACATATTGCTTAATTTGCTCATTAACCATTTACAAGTGTCCAATACAAGATGTTTTCGATATTTTTCCTCGTCATAGGCAGAACATCCTGGCCGAAGATTGTTTAAGATATCTTTTTTGCGTTTTGTAATTGGCTCTCTTCGAAGAAACTTGTCAACATCCCAATTCTAGAACATTTTAGATTATGGCAATTAGGCAGGTGGTCAGTGGCGTAAATGGGCAGAGAGTGAATAAAAGATTTTAATCCTCCTGTGGGTATCAATAACCTGGGCATCCCCCTTAAAAATTGGGGTCCAGGTACTACAACAGTAAAAATGAGTTTTTCAAAACATTTTTGGTAATAAAATTTTTTAGCAGCAATATAAACGAATATAAAGTTATAAAAAAATTAAAAAGTTTGATATTTTTAAAACACAGAAAACATGGAACCTACTGAAAAACTTCATTACTTGGAGAACTGCACCGTTAAAAGGAAAAAAATCGCTTAATAGATCAAAGTTCTGAATCAGTTTATCTGCAGTTAAAATTATTTTACATATTCAATTTTGTTTTATCAAAATTAGAAAACAATATCAGTAAAATGCACTTCAGAAAAGAAAAAAAAATCATAAAAATAAATTTGTCTTTTTTAATCTCCCTTTTTGTCTGAATCCAGGGTTAGTTAACCCTCTTTTTTTGTCACCCCAGGCCATAATGCTCTTGTATATATAAACAGTTCAATAAAAAGTATCATTACTTGATATCTTACAAAAATATTTTTAATTTTTTTAATAATATTAGAATTACCGGATCAGGTCCAAAGATAAATTTGCTGTAAGGGTCTTCTTCCAGATTTAAACTGTCGTCATCTGCATTTTCCTGAGTAGGTTCAGTTGCTTCAATATGATGAATTATGTCCTCTATATTCACATCGTTATCGCAGTCACGTTCAACAGCACTTTCTTCAGCAAATTTTTTTAGCTCCGACGCTTTAGCACAAATTATTTCAATGTCCTCCTTATTGTAAGATTGGTTGGCTGACTGAAACTTTGTTTTTTCTTCTGTGTCATAGTGGTTAGTATTTTCAACATTAACTGAAACAACCTAAATTAAATGCAACCAATAAAAAATGTATTAAAAAACGAAAACAAAAAATTTTTAAATAGTTTTTTTTACTTAGTTTTTTTTACACAATATAAATTTGGATTAAAAAACCAAAAAAAATTTTAAGCGCATTTTTAAAATTTTTCTTATATGATTGTAACTGTTCTTCAACAATCAATATTTTTAAAAAGTATTTATTTGTAACAACAATGGTGATATTTAAAAGGTTTGTACTCTTGGAAATTTTAATTGCAAAGCAGTTAGGCAAGGCAAAGCAGCATTTTGCATTTTTGATGCTGATGTCACTATAAAACTGACCAGACAAAACGCAGCGCACAAAAATTAACGCTGAGCTTAAGAAGGAGATGAAAAAATGTCGTGAACTCATTTTTACTTTGTACAAATTATTGTTTAAACAAATGGAAATTTTACATGTGCAATTTAATAATAAAGACCTGTAAAACAGAGGGAGGGTGGGGTGCCTGCTGCCAACACAGAGAAGTTCCTCAATAGAAAACTAAAACATGTTAGGTAGTAAACGCATTTTTTACCTTGCTCACAGTATGTTAAAAGCAAAAGACAGTTTTGCATGTGCAATTTGAGCTGAAATTATTTCCAAAAGGAAGGTATATACTTCCAAATGAAGAGTATTTGGGAGATTAGGGGCGTTCGGAGAGATAAGGTTGTAAACTTTTTGTTCACTCTGTACATTAGGTTAGAAAAATTTTTTTGCATGTTTGATAGCCATATGGATTTTACCATAAAACAAAGACAAAAAGTAAAATCCCCAGATTATAATGCTGAAATAATAGGTTTTATAATTTTTGCTCCGTTAAAAATTTTTTGCTCCTTTTTGTATACTTCTCCCACTTCTTTTTGTATTATAAAAAAATATTTATGAATATTCTAAATTCATCACAAAACCAAAAAGGAATGCCACTGATGGCACCTTCATACAAAAAATATTATTATTTTTAACATAAATTATTACCTGAAAAGGATATCCTACTTTGAGGCGTATTTGCTCGCAATTTTTCAGATCTTCGATTCCCACATCATGATACCAACCTGGCGGATTTGTATACTTTTGAAGCCGAATACTTAATTCTGGAAGATTATCGACTTTAAGAATTTTCCGAACTGAATTTTCAGCGATTTCACGAAGTTTATCTTCTGTTAGCTTTTCAGTGACATGTCTTGTAGCAATTTCTTGATCTTGAAACTCCACAAACACCTGATATAAATATTTAAACGCCATAAAAATTGTTAATAAATTAAAGTAGCGTAAAAATGACAACAAAATTTTAGTTTTGCTTGCGCCTTGCGCCAACGCTTGCACAGTTTTCGCGCCTGTTTGTACAGTTCAAATTGCAATAAAATAAATCCCGCAACGAAATAATCGAGTTTCATGACCTACTTAATGGTTTTCTAAGAATTTATTACGCTTTGATTAATTTCGATAGCTTTGTTTGTAGATTGTAAAAATCAAATTTTTCAACAATACAATGTTAACGATATTATGTCAAAATTAAATTAGGTACTATTTAAACAAGTTTTAAAAAAATTAAGTTAACAAAATATTTTTGGTATTATTTTATAATTAACTAGAACAAAAATTTGCGACATTCTCAATCTTCCTGGAGCTTCAATAACCGGAGTTTCAAAAACAGTTCTTGATTATACTTTATAGCATGAGTATCAAAATATGTTTTTTTTAAATTGAAAATTAGTTATTTGTGTAATTTAAGTCTTTTTCGAAAAAAATTTCGAATATTAGCATGCAATAGGTGTTTATTTTGTTTACAAAAAAAACAAAAAAATATTTATTTTTATTAATTTGTACAAAAACAGAAAATTTATTGACTTTAAAAATGTTCAAATATTGTTCAAGCTCTTTAAATCAGTGCGGTTATCAATTTCTTTCACCAACATTGTAACGTGGATTAATTATAAGTATATTTCCTTCTTTGTATAAGTCCAGGGGATGAAAATCTGACAATTCAGTTAAAAATTTTGCTTCTGGCGTTCCCAAAGGCTTAACTAAATAAACACGACAATGATTGTCTCTTTTTACAGTGTAAAACGTTTCCATTACAAAAATAATTTTTTCGTAGGTAAATTCCACTGGTATCGCATATAAAACTTTACCAAAAACGGGCCATCCACTTTCAACATCTATGTTTAAAACAACCATATCGCCAGATGCGTAATACTGCCCGCAAACTGAAAATTTTTTTGCTACTTCAATTGTTGAATTTAAATCTTGAAGCCTATTAGAAACGATATCGGGCAAATCTGCCAATAATTTTGTTTCATATTTTTCAACATAAACGCTGTGTTTCCAAATGCTTTTTTCCAGAAGGTTTTTTAGGGCCTGAAATTGATGACGTTTAGCGAAGCTAAAAGGAACATTTCGAAAATTGCACATAACCCCCGCGTAACGTTTAAACCAGTTGCCTTTCATCTCTTGGCTTGAAACCATAAGTTTGTACGGGGGCCCGTTGTATTCAGCAATGGTACCATAATGAATAAGAAAATGACTTTTTGGGATTAGTTGGACTTGCGGAAACAAGGATTTAAAATTATATAAATGTTGAGCGTATTTTTCTCGGTAAGCAGAGCACATTGTGGCGGTCCAGCGTTGAGCAAACAGCATATCCGCTATTTCACGAAGCTCAAGATACAAATCCCAGAATCGATTTTCGATTGGTACAAATTGGGCGATGAGCTGTGGGAGCAATCTAAACAGAAAGAGTTTTACCGTAGAAATTTACATGTAATTATTTAAATTAAATAAAGGAACTTTTTACATGTTGATAAAACTGGACGAGACGGATTTCACTTTTCACAAATTTTTGTAAAAAAATATTTCAAAACTTAATTATAAAATACTAAATATTTGCACGACGACTTGTCCGTTTCTGTGTGACAAACACGTGTGGTTTACAATCGGGAGAAAATAAAAATTAAAAAAAAATAAATAAATTTTTTTTCGAAGCGTTGACGTATAACAAATTTTTACAAACTTATAAGAGATAACGGCGTGCTGCTTCAAAAAAAAGCCTCGATAATTTTAGTTTAATATATTTCATCCGAAAATATTTTTATTTCGATTATTCTAAACTAGCTGGTCAAAAAATAATAAGGGTTAATTACACCGATGATTAAGTAAAGTAAAAAGTTTCAATATTTTAAATTTAAAAATTTATTTTTTTTTGAACTTAATAATTCAGCATAATAGATGCTTATATAAAACCTTTCCAATTAACAAACAGTTAAAATAAATAAATCTATGTGTAAAAGCTATGAATAAAACACTTCGTGTTTCTGTGCGTTTTTTGGATAATAGCATCACTATAATTTTGGTTGAATCAATTGTTTTTCATATTAAAATAAGTTTTACCGAAAGAAACACCAGAACTGCATCGCTTTCTGTTTAAGAGAATTTGATTCACTGAAAAAAAGTGTGTCTTTGCTGATGGCCACTGGACGATTTTTTACATCAGTTCGACCGTAAGGAAAGTTCTCAATGCGGTCATTTAATTGTTCGACTAAGAAATGGCCTTCCGAAATAAGTTCCTTTAATATATGTTTTAAAACAAACGGACCATAACCCTCGCAGAAATCGTGCATTAAATCAGCGCATTTGTTGCTGGTCACATGCCAAGACGTCTGATTTAATGGGCACTCGGCCTAAAGATCATGAAATTTCATAGAGTATTGAAATATTTAAATAATTATTGACAATTATTTGTTTTGTATTTTCTGTTATAAATAATTTTGCTTATTATTAAGATATGTAACTGCTTTGATAAAGCTAAATAAAAACATATATTAAACTACTGTATATTTTGAAAGATATCAAAAAAAGTGTTAAACCATGATTTGGGCTTGATTTTAAGTTACTTTAATTTTTAACTGTGTTAAAGTTACATTTTCTCATAACGTATTATTCCTTTTCTAATTCACGTCATTTTTGATGCAAAACATTTTGATTTCTTGGCTTTCAAATATAGTTTGGTAACAAAAAAGAGTATTTTAATTTAAAAACAGTGTACCTACTACCTAAAAAGCAGTTCAGCTTCGTACTAAAAAGATTTCACATTTAACTGCGGATAAACGAATATTAGTATATCAATTTCTTGTGTTTTCACCTTTCCAGAAGTATCTGAGGTTTGTTGATTTAATAAACTCGTCGAAATATTGTAGGTCAAACATCGCTTAATAGCAAACCAATTTTTTAAAAATATATTTTGCATGAAACAATTGACATTTGACAATAATTACACCATACTTCATAACTTTGATTCCTAAAAACACAATAATGGTTTAATTTATATTTTTGGAAATCAAACTTTGAGTCCCAATTCGGTGTCAGGTTTAAGGGTTTTTGTTTTATTATTTATGTCTAATAAAAAACTAAAAATTACCTTTATCCCATACAATGACTGTTTTTTCTGTGTTTTGTCTGTCCTAATTTCCTTAATTTGTGTTTTGTAGAGCTCTTTCGTTCGATGTTGAAACAAATTTTCGTGAAATTTGTGCTGAAAGTCAACTTTGTCCGCCATGCAAAATATGAATACTTTATTCGCACTGAAGGATTCAAAAAATCCGAATAATGTGTGGAGCCCTAAGTTATCTCCATTTACCATTGCCAAAAACGCATTGATTTGTATGTTAACGCCGTTTAAATTAAACAAAAAACCTTCAGTTTCTAAAAAGTTTATTTCGGTTGCAATTTTCTGAAGTATCGAAGAATAGCCATATCTTTTTAGATCCCCTGTGTAAGCAATTGCTAACAAGTGAATATTAGTCATTGTGCTGTTAAATAAGGACGGCAAGTTCCTGATTTTAAAGTAAAACACTCCTTCCTTATGATCACCGGCCTTTGGTCCCAAAGGATTCCCAACCTCGAAATCGTCATAATATAATTCAATAGCGATATTTATACGATTTGTTTCCGATTGAGAAAAATTAAACTTTTGTTGAGCTGATTTACCATCGATCCACTCCTTTATATCACCGTTTTTATTAGGCCGAATATTTTGCAAAAGCTGAACATATTCACGGACTGTTAATAATGACTTTAAAGTTTGCTCTAATGAAATGTATTGGTAACAATGCTGCACGGGTTTAAAATTAGCATGACCTGCTTTGTTAATGGAAGTCCAGCAAGTGGGGCCAAATGCAACTTTTTCTGGTTTGACGAATTGCGGGTGGTTTAAAAAATAAGCGTCTTGTTTACTGGTACTTGATAAAAAATCCACCGGCTCTCGTACTTTGTTGAATTCCTTGACCAAACTGTCTTTTACTAAATTTAAAAGTTAGGAGTACAAAATTTTCGAATTTAAATAACAGATAAAAGTAAACAATAGGGTAGTGCATTTAATTTCGGCACTTTTTTGTTTTTCCGATGTAATTTTTTTCTGTATGGCCCGATTTTCATGTTTGATAGCTCATTTTGAAGCTTTCACGATACTGCGTTGCGTCACAAAAGTTTCACTGTACGAAAGTATTTTTTTTACTTAATTAAATCAGTTTTTAAAAAAATGGAAAATTGCCGAAATTAAATATGTGCATTTAATTTCGGCACTTTACAAACAATCGATTGTTTCTCAGTGAAAAAATCATCATTTTCAAAAATTTAAAAGCCTATCATTATCTCCAGACAGTTTTCTTTAATTTAAGCTTCTACTTGTTGTTCAACCTGTAACTGGCAAAAAGTTACAGCTAAAATGCCAAATGGTATCAAAATGAGCAAAATTTCGGAATAAACTGCATTTAATTTCGGCACTTTTTAAAAGGACCGTCTTAATCGAGTTTAAGTGCAGTGCTATGACCCCTACACATTTCAACGTTGTTTTTTAACTATTTACAACTACAATTTAACACCCGACCACTTAATTCAATCCGTTTTTACCTACAGCATATGAGTGCCAAAATTACACTATTTTATTTTATAACGATTGCTCACCACAGACGCAACGTAGAACCACGGGGATTAAAAATTCAAAAAATAGACTAAATTTTACCAGGACAGTTTAATTTTTAAACCAATTTATTGCGTAATCATGAAATGCCCATGTTTTAAAAACGAGTAACAAATTTATTTTTTATAAATCACATAATTTCACATGAAAATATCATAACATAACAAATAAAAAGCTCACGAAAGTCATCTACATATAATTGACTCTCATTTGAGCTATTAAACGTCGTATTCCGTCCAGGGTTACCAAAGATATAGTCCAAAATCAAAAATGCCCAATTGGGAAAAGTGCCGAAATTAAATGCACTACCCTATTTCAAAACCTTTTTACCAAAATTAAATTTTTCAATACGAGAGGGCCCGTGGAACACACGAGCTTTAGTCGAGTTGCTGTTTTTCTAAAATCGATCTTTGTCACATTTTTTTTATTTTGTCACACTTTATTCAATTGCAATTACATATCACCTTGGAAGAATTTAAAAGCTTTTAAAATACTTTTTTAAGTTGTTAAGTATTTATTCTAAACGTGAAGAAAAATCAACAAATAATACAATTTGGATAAAAATATTCAAAGTCCTCCGTACAAATATCGATGAAGAATTTTATTATAACTTTATTGTTTTAGATGCATATAAATGTTTATAGTTTTTTTCAATTTATTTAAAAAATTTTGTATTCATTTTCTAGTAATTTCAATTTTATGTTTATTATTTATTAAAAATATCTAATCTCAATAAAGATTATTAATAAAATACCTAAATCAAGCGAAAAATGGAAATTTTTGTTTTAACCAATTAAGCAATTATTGTTCAAAATCAAGAAAATCTATAGAAAAAATAAAAAAAACTAAAGTAATTTGATAAATTCATGATTTTTTTTTGTTAATTTATATAAAAATCAAAACCATAATCCCAAAAACAAAAATTACGTTACTTTTTACCTGTATTTTGGTTGTTAGCAACAAGCTGTTTCAGCTGAGATGCTTCTGCTTGTAATTTATCGAATTTCTTGAGCAAATCGTCATTTACTATAAATTAAAACATTATAGGTTTTAAAAAACAAATCAATATTCAATTAAAATTGCAATAATTTGAAGAAAAAAACAAGTTAAAACGTTCGTTTTACAAATTTTACAAAAGTTATTATTGGTACACATTTTTATTATTATTTATGTAAGCTGGCTCGTGGCATACAATACAAATTTATAAGATCAGCGTTAGCACAGCACACTAATTAATTTAATTCTAATTCTAATTTTAAAGCGACAATAAACTTTTATTTCATGAGAAAATTCGACATGACACATTAATTTTAACAGAGTTTTAAACAGTTATTTTGGAAAATTAAACGATATTATAAGTTTATTTATCCAATGAATGTTTCAATTAAATTTGAAACAAAAAATTATTTTTTTAACTTTTACCTTTATTTCGGCTGTTAGCAACAAGTTCTTTTAATTCAAACGTTTCTGATTGAATACTGTCAAATTTCTTAAACAACTCATCTTTCACTAAAATTAAATTAGTAAAATTTTAAAAATAACACCAACAAAAAGTGGGATATTTAGTGTAATAAGATTTTTTCAATTGTTTTTATTAAATTTTGCAAGTTTTGAGCGGAACGAATCGGCAAACAAACAATTTTACTTTAGATTTGTGCTTAGTCTTAACAGCTTAAAGAGCAAATTAAAAGTCCCGTTTAGAATAAGATAGATAAAGTTTTGCGGATTTTCGGTATTTTTCATTGCTTGGAGCAGTTAAAATCCAATAATTAATTTTTGTCTTTGCAAATTATATGCTTGAGTACTGTTTAAAATTGTTTCCACCTTTTTCGCTAATTTATGGACTTTTGCAAGTTTTATAAATATCTTGTTTTTTCGATTTATTTTAATTTCAAATCGGTAATGAATAAAAGGCTATTTTTCACGTATATTATATTTCCTAATAGATATATTGTACTTTTAACGCCATTTGAAGAATGGCGAAGTAGAGCAGTGGATAGGAATCATGGATATTGAATTAAGGTGGAAGGATCGAATCCCTCGGGATTCACTAATAATAGATGATTTTGTTTTTAATTTTGTTATTTTTTTTACTTAATCTTAAATTTTATTTTATGTAGTTAATTAAAATTTGAATTATATTCATCAATACTCCACTAAATATATATATACATATATATATATATATATATATATATATATATATATATTACAAACATTTTCAATTTTAAAGAATTATTAATCAAAATATAATTTTTCTTACCTGTATCATGACTATCAATTACAAGTTGCTTTAAATGATCAACAACGACACTTGTAACAATATTAATGCCGTCAACTGCTTCATTAGTAAGCACAAGAGTTGATGACGAATGTGCTCTTAGTCCAGCAACTATTTTTAGAGCTATTCGTTCTAACTTTTCGTTAAACAATATTTCAGTTTCTTTTTCTTCGATAGTTTTGTCTTCGAAACTTTCATCATCAATATCCACAGCTATATCGTCAGGCCGAGTTTCATCAAGCAAGCTGTTTTCTGAAACCGATAAATCCGGAATTTCAGCAAGCGAACTATTTGCTGAAAACGATAAATTTTAAGACGCCGAAGATATATCTAACTGGCTAGATGTGGCTGAAATGTCAGATTCCGCGGAAAAGTTTTCATGTCGCTGCTTTATGTGTCGAATTAAATGTTTTTTTACTATTATATTTATTGGAACAATTTCCACAGTTATATCGACCGAAATGGGTTCCTTCTGTTTCATGAATCCGAAAATGACGACCAAACTGTTTACTGTCAGCAATTTTAAGCTTGCATACGATGCAATTTATCATAATTTTAAAATATTTAGAACAAAATTGAAAATTAAAATTTATTTAGATTTAATTAACTAACTTGTTTTGCATTTTTAATGAACCTGAATCAGGAAATACGGGAAATCGCTCGTTTGTTAATAGTTTTAGAAATTTTTGGCAGGGTTTATTAAAGAAAGAAGTGATATCTTAATGGTTTTAGCCGTTAATAGTTTTTTTTTTATTTTTGACAGCGTGCCTGTTAATGGTTTTTGTGTTAATAGTTTAAACCGGAGGAAGTGACAACTTAATGGTTTTAGCAGTTAATAGTTTTTTTAATTTTTGGCAGCGTGCCTGTTAATGATTTTTTTGTTAATAGTTTGAAACGGAAGAAGCGACAACTTAATGGTTTTAGCAGTTAATAGTTTTTTTCATTTTTGGCAGCGTGCCTGTTAATGATTTTTTTGTTAATAGTTTGAAACGGAAGAAGCGACAACTTAATGGTTTTAGCAGTTAATAGTTTTTTTTATTTTTGGCAGCGTGCCTCTTAATGGTTTTTTTGTTAATAGTTTGAGGTACAAACTTTTTGAACCAAATTTTATTAAGCATTCATGCTCTAGTTAATGGTTTGAATTTGAAAAACAATAAAAACTGATTTGTTAATACTTTTTAAAAGTATTAAGCAAGAACATCAGAGTGAAACTCTTAACAACTTTTAGAGAGTAGGTTTTTCCTGCAAAAACAAGAGGACCCAGTCCGAATAGACCCTACAAAGAATTTATGAATACCTGTGTAGTCTTAGCAATAAATTTAAAAATGCTAAATTAAAAGCAAGAAATCAACTTGAATTTTTTTTATTTAAAAAAATGTTTTAGCATCACTAAATTTTAAGAAGGTTTCAATAACACCTAAAATTAAAAGTAAGAATATAATATAATTTAAACAAATGTCCAGTTGTACGATAAACTTTCATAGAAAAACTCACACATGAGCGAATTTAATAGAAATTGTTATCGATTTCTGCTAAATTTTTTTACGCGGCGATTTTGTAAACATGTTAGAAAAACGAATTCGGTGCACAACATATCGCTGTTCGAGAAAATTTTTGTTGGGTGCACAGAAATTAGCTTGTGCCGAAAAGTAATATGTGCATCATTTTTCTTTTAAATTTAGTTAAAAAATTTACTGTGCACATAGCCGAAAATTCTCTTGGGTTATATATTTTTGATATAAACAATGATATTATAATAACTCTAATATTTATTGTATACGTCTCATGAATGGACTTCTATTGTCAAACCCTAATCTTGTGTTTTTAATGCTAAAAAAGTCTTCAAATTTTTAGAATAATGACTTATGATTAAAATAAAGAATCTTATTAAAATAGAGGTTTAATAAAATCTTAAAATATAAATAATAAATATCCTCATAATAAAGCGATTACATTAGCTCTTTAAATAAAATTTTATATATTTATCACTGTCTAAAATTGTAAAAACTGCTTTAAAATTTGTATTCTTAGGGTCCTTACCCCGGTTTGCCCCGGTTGACTTGACAGCTAAATTGCCGGGGCCAGGGCCGGGGCCGGGGTAGAGAAAATTGCGTTTGCCGGGGCCGGGGCCGGGGTAGAAAAAAAGTGCCAGGGCAAGCCGGGGGTATGGGGTCTATAGAGCCGTAAGTAGGGAACTTGGAGCCCCCGAAAAAAAATTTATCTTTTTTTAGGCTTTGCTTAGGCTTAGAAATAGGTTTTAGCGATGTTTATTTTTGGCTCCAAGTTCCCTCGGCTCCATCGACCCTAAACCAAGCCGGGGCCGGGGTCGGGGCCGGGGCCCCGGTCGATCACTAAATGCAATATCAGTAATTTATTGATATATTTTTACACAGTAATGTATCGTTATTTTTCTCTTACATATTTTTTTGTTTATTTTTGTACCTTAACTTTTCGTTATTTATACATTATTTATAGCTGTTTTTTTGTTTTTGTCTTTAGGCCTAGCACGATATCCCAGTAATGACAGGGTGTCCAAATTGGGAAAAATGATTTTTACCTGCCTCCTACATGCCTTCATTGGAAATTTTGCTGCCTTCTACCTGCCTCCACCCTGCCTCCTACCTGTCTACGAGGCACTTTTAGCTGCCTCTTATCTACCTCTTAACATGTATATGCTTCAACATAGAAGGCAGTGTCACCTGCCTCCCACTAAGCTCCTTAAGTGTCACCACCTCCTGTCCTCCCAATAAGCTATCGTTTAAAGAGCGCTTAAATGAAGAGCGGGACAAGACGCTTAAAAAATTATCACATAAAATATAAAAAATTAAAACAAAACGTTTACCTCTGTTTGTCTTTAAAATTATTTGATGGATAAGAATTCAGAACCAAGCTTTTTTAAAAAAACGCGTTGTATTTGAAGATTTTTAAACATTTCAAACTAAGAAGTTAGAATATGTGTAGGCTGGTCGATACTTACATTTCAGTTTTGGAATTTTTTTTCTTTTATTTAAAACAAATATAAAAAATTGTTCAGAAGGTTCTATTGGGCCATTTTTTTCCTTTTTGTAAAATGTAAGATTTTTAATATGTCAAATAAAAGTATATTTAATCAAAATTTTTAGAGCAAGTAGCTGATTGAAATAAATTAATGTTTTTTAGGTCCAGTTTTTGAACGCAATAATGATTTCAAACAATTTTGTTGAATCGAAGTTAGTTTTACAAACAAAACAAATGATATTTTTTTGTTTTTTTTTAACGATCCCAATTAAAAATGAGAACAATAATGAAAAACATTTGTTTTGTAAGGGTTTATTAGTTAACTCCTTAATTATTGTAAATAGTTAGTATATACCATTTAGTTTTTACTGGTTAGCAGCAAACTTATTAATAGATTTCATAACTATAGTGAAGCTGATACTGATTTTAAGAAACCAGTAAATAATGATTTATTTTCTTTCTATTGATTACTTTTCCTACCAAAATAAAAAATCAGTAAGATATCTGGGACAGTATACTTTATGGTTACTTTACAGTTCCTAGACAACCTGGATGCATTAGTAAATTTATTATTAATATTATTACGTATTTTAGATATAATAAAGTTTTATTCATACATTCATTCAACCTGTTTATAAAAATAATGTTACCAATAAAAAATGGCCATGAAGAATGCTATGGCGGCGGTGCCTGCCGATACGCCAGCTGAACTTACGCCCGACATAACAGTGGTCGCCAGTTTTTCTAATCTTGACATCTAAAAATATTAGAAAAAATCTAAGGATTTAATGTTTGCATGAAAATTCTTTAAATACTAGAATTTTTTTTATCGTTTTTTATTAACTAAGATGATTAAAATTTGATTTTACTGAATATTTTTGTCATATTTTACAGAATTTGTCAAGCTAATTAAAATTTGATTTGAATTAATTAAATGAGCGTTCATTAAGTAACTTTTTTTAACTAAACTAAATAAAATTTGATTTTGCTGAATCGGTTAGCCATTTATAACTTTAAAAAATTTATATTATATTTAAATTATTATAGTGATTTATTGCTAAAAAATTAGTTCAAATAATCTTAAAATAAAAGATATCAAACTTGCAGCTTTTCTTTAAAATAAATACAGAACGTACCATTCACTACTAATGATGCTTGGGCGATTTTTGTAATAATTTTTGAAATATTTGTAAAAATGTTGTTTTTTTGTAGAAATATAATTATTGCAATATAATGTAACTGTAGGAACTCTTTGTAACACGAGTTTATTGAATAATAGTGCTATAAGAAATTTTACGCTTAAGAAATTTTACGCTTGTAATTGTAGGAACTCTTTGTAACACGAGTTTATTGCATAATAGTGCTATAAGAAATTTTACGCTTAAGTTTGTCGTTCTTGGAAGGTATTTTGGTGGTTCTTGAAGTCTTAATATAATTTCTTTAGCTTCAGTTGTTGTAGTGGCTGTTGTTGTAGTGACAGCTGTTGTAGTGGCTGTTGTTATAGTGGCTGTTGTTACAGTGGCTGTTGTTGTGGTGGTTGTTGTGGTAGTGGCTGTTGTTGTAGTGGCTGTTGTTGTAGTGGCTGTTGTTGTATTGGCTGTTGTTGTAGGGCCTGTTGTTGTAGTAGCTGTTCTTGTAGTAGCTGTTGTTGTAGTTGCTGTTGTTGTAGTTGCTGTTGTTGATGTGGCTGTTGGGGTAGTGACTGTTGTTGTTGTTGTGGCTGTTGTTGATGTGGCTGTTGATGTAGTGTTGATGTAGTTAGCTGTAGTGGTAGTGGATGTTTTTGTATTGGCTGTTGTTGTTGTGGCTGTTGTTGATGTGGCTGTTGGGGTAGTGACTGTTGTTGTTGTTGTGGCTGTTGTTGATGTGGCTGTTGATCTAGTGGCTGTTGTTGTAGTGGCTGTTGTTTTAGTGGCTGTTGTTGTATTGGCTATTGTTGATGTGGCTGTTAGGGTAGTGACTGTTGTTGTTGTTGTGGCTGTTGTTGATGTGGCTGTTGATGTAGTGGCTGTTGTTGTAGTGGCTGTTGTTTTAGTGGCTGTTGTTGTATTGGCTATTGTTGATGTGGCTGTTAGGGTAGTGACTGTTGTTGTTGTTGTGGCTGTTGTTGATGTGGCTGTTGATGTAGTGGCTGTTGTTGTAGTGGCTGTTGTTATAGTGGCTGTTGTTACAGTGGCTGTTGTTGTGGTGGTTGTTGTGGTAGTGGCTATTGTTGTAGTGGCTGTTGTTGTAGTGGCTGTTGTTGTATTGGCTGTTGTTGTAGGGCCTGTTGTTGTAGTAGCTGTTCTTGTAGTAGCTGTTGTTGTAGTAGCTGTTGTTGTAGTTGCTGTTGTTGTAGTTGCTGTTGTTGATGTGGCTGTTGGGGTAGTGACTGTTGTTATTGTTGTGGCTGTTGTTGATGTGGCTGTTGATGTAGTGTTGATGTAGTTAGCTGTTGTGGTAGTGGATGTTGTTGTATTGGCTGTTGTTGTTGTGGCTGTTGTTGATGTGGCTGTTGGGGTAGTGGCTGTTGCTGTTGTTGTGGCTTTTGTCGATGTGGCTGTTGGGGTAGTGGCTGTTGGGGTAGTGGCTGTTGTTGTAGTGGCTTTTGTCGATGTGGCTGTTGTTGTAGTGGCTGTTGTGGTAGTTGTTGTTGTTGTAGTGGCTGTTGTGGTAGTGACTGTTAATAAAATAAAAATTATTACAATTGTAGGACTTGATTTAGGTATCGCCATGCTTTTAAGGTAGAACACCACAGTTATGACAATTTTTACTAAAAGTTAGATATCATTTTAGATATTAATTTTTGTCCAACAGAAGTATAATGCGATCGAAAGATCAGATTATGATGTATCCAGCGGTAATTATTTCATGATTTACCGGTTGTTCTATTTCAAGATATAGTTCAATAAGTTTAAAACTCAAAAAAAAAGGTTTTGGCCATTTAAAAAATTTGATTCGCTCAATTTTTGCTGCAATTTTATAGAAAGATAACAAAAAATAGAGGACATCTTTTAGATGTGGTTTGGAGTCAAACGTAATTCAAAATTAAAAAAAAATTAAAAAATCGATGTTTTTAAAATAAAATCAAATAAAAAAATCCTGAATTAGTTTTATATTTCAAATTCAAAGTATTGATTAGACTTGTGTTGAACTATTTCCAAACTCTTATTAAAATCTGAGAGAATAAATTTTTTTAATTTTCATTTAATTTTTTTTATTTGACGCCGAGAAACTACATTTCAAAACATTTGTTTAAAACCAGCTTTTAAGAAAGGTTAGAGTGGTTAGAGCGTCAGACTCATATCCTTGGACCCGTAGGTTCGAATCACCCAAAGAGAATATTTTTAACGTCAAAAATTATTTTTAAGTTTTAACTTTTTAATTAAAAAAATGTTCATTATTTAAGATACGCTAAAGCAAAAATGAAAAAAATAGAATGTTTTTGGTAATGATCTTTATTTATGTATTGTAATTTTGACATGTTTTTATTGGTGTCATTTATAATGATTGTGGACGATAACGATTTTTTTAAAGAAAAACTATTGCCAAAAATTAAATCAGCAGGTCAAATTACGTTAGTAAAAGTTAACTAGAAAAGATCTGCCGTCAAAATCAAACTGTGACCTTCTACCTTAACATAAACGGCTAAAGATTTGCTATCTAAAAATTATTTAATAACATTTTTAAAAGGCTTTAAAGTATTATTGTGTCAAAAAAGCTGAATTTACATCTAAAAACCGTGGAGCCTGTTTGTAATCCAGATTTTTAAAAAAACTTCTATTACCAAAAATTTTATTACGCTATTTAAATTAAAAACACATACTGCAAAACATGTTTTTAATTAATGTTTTGCTAATAAAACCAAAAATATATAATAAAGAAAAAATAAGACACTTAGAACAAACTGCTTGTAAAAAAGGTCCCATTTAAATGGAACCAGGTCCCATTTAAATGGGACCTGGTCCCATTTAAATGGGACTTTTCGATTTGGGATCCCATTTGGGAAATTGGAATCCCATTTAAATGGGACTTATTTAAATTGGTTCCCATATAAATGGGATCCTTTTTAAATGGGAAATTGGGATCTCATTTAAATGGGACTTGTTTAAATGGGTTCCCATTTAACTGGGACCTATGAATAAAAAAAATCAGAACAATTTTTTTTATAAATATACGCATTATTTTATATTGTTTTTACTTGAGCTACGGTCTTGCGTGCGTAATTAAAAAAAGTGTTTTAAGCGCATCATTTTTTATTGTTTTCGCGTAAGTGGCGTTTAGACATGTGTACATAAATTGATTTTTTTTATTTTTACAAAACAGTAAAATGAAAAAATACGGAATTACAAAACAAAACTACAAACGCAAAATATAAGTGTTTGTCATTAAAAAACAGAACTTTAATGAAAGTTTTTAGCAAAAAAACAAAAATCACTTAAAAAAAATCAACACAAAGTGCATAAATAACTTTTATTAATTTTTTAAATAACTTAAAAATGACACCTGACTAAAAAAACCGTTTTAAAAACCATGCAAAATCTTCGTTTTATTCTTTAATTGAGTCAATATTACAATTCATTCAGGTCAGTTAGGTCTATATCTCATATAAAAAAATCTCCGAAATAATCCTATCTAAGATTTTATTTTTATTGTTTCTTAATAAAATTGTCACCTTTTTTCTAGTTTTAGAGAGGATCACATCTAATAAAAACTCTCAAAAAACTGTTGGTGGCACACAAATATGTCACATGTACAATACTTCCAAAGAACACACAATAACAATGAAAAAGTTTTTGCTCAAATGCTCTAAAGTGCTTATTCTTACAAGGAATTCGAGAAAACTTGTTGCCGCCAATTTCCTACTCAGCTTTTTACAACCCCTTTTCTGAGCAGGAGCAAATTAGTCCCGGCGCCGCAGCAACCATTATTAGAGAACGTGGGTAAATTTTGAAATTCATGTTCTTGATCTTACTCTTCTTTATTTTGTTATTAGTATTATTCTAATGTTCATATTTTAAAATTGATATTCCTCAATTGCAATTGACTGATAAAAATAATGTGGGCTCATTGGAATGAAGAAAAAATAATGCAATTTTCTTAAGAGCCACTTTCATTTAGGTCCCTGTTATTGATTTATTGATAAACAAATCAATTTGCAAAATATATAAAAAATCTTCTAACTGCACAATAAAGCCTTCCGGCAACAATAAAAAGTTTGCAGTCTCAACGAACAGCAGACAACCCGATAGCTGTCCTCAGTTGATTTATTTTTTCAGCAACGGATCTAGTTCTATAAAACGTCAGAACTTAAAAACAATAAAAACGATTTTTTTGTTCTGTGTTTTTAGAACTGCTTAAAAAAATTAATGGTACGTGTGGTGAGAGCTCCACAAAGCGAAAAATTTTTTGTTTTTTTTTTTTTTTTTTTTTTTTTTTTTTTTTTGTTTGTTTGTTTTGTTTTTTTTTGTTTTTTTGGTTTTTGTGGGTTTTTTGTTTTTTTTTGGTTGGGTGTGGGTTGGGGGTGTTTTTGGGTGGGGGTGGGGGGGGGGGTTGGTTTTGGGGGGGGGATAACATAATAATAAAGGAAAAATATTTAACTTCCCACTTTTTGAATAAAAAACACCCATTTCGTCACCATATTTGATAAAGGATACTCATAAAATAGAGCAAGTACAAAAGTATATTAGCCATAAATTGTATGCTAGATGTAGTTAATCTAACTGTTGAAAAATCTCGTACTTGAAAGCTTAGGGCTTTGAAATTATAAGCTCAGGAGCATGAGAAAAAATTTGTGGTCTTGCAATCTAAAATTGATGTTTGCAGTTTTCTTTTTTATCTCGTGTATGCTGAATTCGAATTTTAATAACAAAAAACACTATAACCTAAAAAAACTTGAAAGTGTTAAACTTAACTTAAAACATGAATTACCTATGAAATTTACCAAATGTTATTAATAACGTTTTTCTTTTCTTTTAAAAAATTTTTTACGGATATTCAAAGGTCCAACTACCCCTTTAACAACAATGTGCTTATAATTGCATGCTCTTATTATTTGTTTGTTTGTATTTTTTATTAGCACATAAGTGTATTATTTGTTTTACGTGCAAAAAAACAAAGGGTTTACATAGAAATAACAAAAAATATACATAAAAATGTTTTATTTTCAAAATACAACACTAATATGTTTTTTTGTTAGTGCAAAATTACAAGAATTTTTTTTGGTTTACGTAAAATCACTAGCAACTGAGAGTTAGAGGTTTGAGTTAAAAAAAATTGCTGTAAAAAACAGGTGAGATTTAACTAGACCCCTTTTACTAAGTTAAGCAGTAACTAAGTTTGTCTTACCAACACTTGTTAGGTTCCACAGTGGTGTTGGTATTTCAGCGACAAAAACATTGCCAAAAATATTCTATATTCTTTAATAATAATAGTGGACATGATAAATGTAAATCTTTATTATCAGTGTATATCGTCAATAGTATGACAAAATGAGCCAAATTTGTATAAAATATTTGCGACTCTGACTTTATTTTTAAATTTAAACAGGACCTTATTAACTACAGAATAAGTCGCAATCACATGTATTTTATAATGACTATGGCTCATTTTGCCATAGTAACGACGATATTAAGTTAAGTAAGACGTTAAGTACTTCACTACTAGTATAAAGTATAAATTTGTTTATTCTAATAAACAAAACAAAACAATTATCTATAAAAAAGCGACAATATTTTTATCACTTTAAAACAAATTCGAACCGATCATTCCCGCAATCTAAAAATAAAGAATTAAAAAACAAAGAACAATAAATAACAGGACGTGGTTATTAGAAAGTGCTTCAAATGCTTATATTATAAGTACTAAAATGATTTCATTAAAGACTTCTTAAACATAAGTAAAGATTTGGCTGATACTTGGTTTTGCGAAAATGCATTCCATTTAGAAACTATTCTATTAGAAAAATAAAATTTTCTTAAATTTATTCTACTTTTTTGTACTTTGAATTTAAACGAGTGGCCTCTTGTAGAATTATAATTAAACTTAAAAAATGTTTGAGGGTTTATATTAGTCTGCTCGTTAATTATTTTATAACATTCTGAAAGATCAATTAAATTACTTCTTTGTTGTAATTTTGGAAGATTTAAATAATTTAATCTATCATATCTATCATAATTTAATGGACGCAAATTACACTATTTGAATAATCTTTGTGTTAAAGTTTTTTGAACTCTTTCAACTAAATTGATGTCCCATAATGTGTAAAAATTCCATACTACACTGGCATACTCTAGCGTAGGTCTGACATATGCAGTGTAGGCGCGTACCAAATTCTGAGTTGAATTAGAATTAAAAATTCAAAAATAAATGAACTTGTTCCCAAAGTTTTTTTGGCCATAAATTTACAATCTTTAAAAATTTTAGATTTTATGATATATAGACTCCTAAGATTTTAACTACTTTGTTTGTTGATAATTTTTTATTATCAATAAAATAATTATTTTTTTATTTGCCTACTTTTTGTTCCAATATATAAAACTTCACATTTATCTTCAGCTAATCTTAACTGCCATTTATCTGGCCAAAATTAAATACGCTTAAAATCCTCTTGTAATTCGAAAACTTTTTCTTCCATATTGATGGGCGAAAAATGTGTATAAACCTTGGCGTCGTCCGCAAACAGCTTAATCTGAGAATGCTTACCACAATCTACTAAATAATTGATGTAAAATAGAAAAAGAAATCGACCCAGAACAGAGCCTTGAGGAACAGAGCTTTCTACTTTGTAACATTTTGACTCTCCACAATATAATATTACTTTCATGCTTCTCCCTGACAAAAATCCTTAAATCCAAGTCAAAAACTTTCTATTAACTCTTAATTTTTGTAATTTATGTATTAATTTTTCATGTGACACCTTGTCAAATGCCTTAGCAAAATTTAAATAAATAACACAGAGCATTTGTTTGTTTTTTAAAGATAAGTCCAGTCATTTAATGTTTCAAGCAACTGGCAGACTGTTGAATTTTTTGCCTTAAAGCCATATTGGCACCTGGACAAAATATATTGAAATAAGACAAGAAGTTCATTTTTAACCAGATTCCTCATTATTTTACATGAGTAAGATGTTAAAAAAAACTGGGCGATAATTTTTTTTATTACTTTTGCAATTTTTTTCAAAAAGAGGAATAACTAATGCTATTAACCAGTCTAAAGGTAAAATACCGGAATCAAAGGATTTTTCTAAATAGTCCTGTAGCATTTGTTTAAAAATAAGCTAGTAAACTGTTTGGTGTTCTGGGCATTTTGTTGGTTAATTGAATTAACCTAAAACAATTTTCCATTGTTTTTAGTAAAAGCTGTACTAAAATAATTAGCAAAAAGTCCTGCTTTTTCTTTGTCAGATTCGGTATATGTGTTATCTTCTTTCATTAATTTTACTATTAAAGAATTTGTAAAAACAATTAATATTGCAGGATTTAAATATTTTTTCTTCTTGTCTAGCAATGTATTTTTGAATTATTGTCTTGTAGTCTTTAAAAAAGTTGATTGTATATGTTTTTATTAGCTTCTGTTCTATTTTTTGTATTTATGCCACAATTTTTGTTTCTTGTTTTGTAAATGTTTAATTAAAATTGGATATTTCTAATAATTTGGTTTTTTAGTAAGTTTTTAAGCGGTTTTTTAAATTTTTAATATGACTTTTAATTCTTTCATCGATTACGAAGCGATTCCGATTCACAGCTGATAAATACAATGCAAACATTTCATAATTTCCTTCAGCAAAATCGGGAACCCCCTGCTCATATAAAGTTTTTCAAAAAAAAAAAATTCAATGTTAATTGAAAAAAATTGATTCATGATCTGAGGTTGAAAAACCAGGATGAACTGTGACTTCCTGCAAAATTTCAGTGTCGTTGGTTAAAACAAGACCAAGAAAATTTTTATTTCTTGTCGGTTCTTTAACCGTTTGGTTTGTTTTAAACCAAGCTCAAGAAAAAAACTTGTGCCATTCAAATTCATTTTGATTATTTGACTTAGTTTCATGACAGGTCCAGTCAATGTCTGGCAGATTAGAATCTCCCGTAACGATGACAAAACCCTTAAAATTTTCAATTATGCTACGTAAACATTCAAAAATTAAATGGTCTTCAGTTATTGTTGTTTGTTTACAATACAAAGTTATTAACCTATTTTTTTTCTTTTTTGTAAATTTTAAAGTCTATTGCAATAACTTCCACTGTATTATAGTTATTTTTTTAATCTACTTATTCTACTTATTCTACTAAATAATACTTAGTCAAAGTCAAAATCAAAGTGTTTATTCTAGATAAACTGCACATCATATAACGCCATAATGCGACCGGACCAGGGTCGCTAACAACAAATAATAACACATAGTTTACTAGAAAATATTTCAAAGGCTTTGAATCAAGCTCTAAAATGAACCATTATGATTATATTAACGATTTTTTAAATATGGAAAGTGAGGTAGCGACTACTTAGTTTATTCCATTTTTCAACAATTCTGTTACAAAAAAAATCTTTGCATTAATTCTACTTTTGTGTACTTTTAGTTTCATTGTATGTCCCCTAGTAAGATTTTTGTTAAATGCAAAATATGACATTGTTAAATGCAAAAAAAAAAAACATTCTGTGGGATCAAATATGCTGAGCCGATATTCTAACTTCTGTAAATTTAAAAGTTTTAATCTGTTTTCATAGTTTTCATATCTCAATCCACATTTTTTATATAATTTTTTTGTAAATTTTCTTTGTATTTTTCAATCAAATTAATGTGATTTTTTGGTAAGAATTCCATATGACGCTTGCGTATTCAACTATCGGTCTGACGTAGGAGACATAAGCACATAATAAATTTTTAACAGAATGTGAATTAAAAGTTCTAAGAATAGGAGCTGATATCCCAAACGCTTTTTTAGCAATAAATTTGCAATGTTGACCAAATTTAAGATTTTATGTCATATATACTTCCAAATTATTTACCATTTTTGTTTTTTAGGCATGTTACCACCAATATTGTAATTGAATTTGTAATTTTTTTTAATTTAAGCCTAAATTAAGAACTTCACATTTATGTTCAGCCAGAGTAAGTTGCCAGTTTTTGGACCATTTGATATTCGATCTAAATCCTCTTGTAAACTTAGATTTTTTTCTGCTTGATTTGAAGAAAAAAATTTATATATAACTTCGCATTGTCACCAAATAACTTAATGTTTGAATTATAAACTTCATCAAATAATCATTTATACTGTGACACATACCGCGTAAGTGTCCCTTACATAAAAACTCACAGTACAAGCGTTAATAAAAGGCGATTATCTTTCTCTTTTACTTGTCTGGCCAATGGTGTAATGTATAGCACGCCAGAGTTGACTTTGAAGGTTCAATTCCTTCACGCCACACGGTCAATTCCTGTATCGGCCAAATTTTTTAGTAAATTTGGCTGCCTAAATTTTTCAGCGCCTGATTATTTTCGGTTCTACTTTCACAATATAGATTAAAAAACAGAAATAGACCCAATAAATTCCAACCTAAGAATCTTCCTGATAAATCAAGTTTCTCAAGCTTAAACAACAATTTTGTATGGGATACCTTATCAAAGGCCTTGCAAAATCTAAATGAATAACATCTACTAACTGTCGATTTTTCAGAGACAATATATAATCATTAAGAGTTTCAAGAAGATGAGTTATAGTTGAAATTTTACCCTTAAACCCATGTTGAAGCCTAGACAAAAACATAAAAAAAGGCTAAAAGCTTGTCTTTCACTAGCTTCCCCGTTGTTTTACAAACAAAAGATGTTAACGATACTGGACGATAGTTTGATTTTTCACTTTTTGATCCTTTTTTGAAAATCGGTTTACTAAGGCAATTTTCCAATCCTGTGGTAAAGTTTTGAATTAAATGAAACACTAAATATTTTGGACAGTGCTTGGCTAAAACTGATGCCATTTGTTTAAAAAAACATGCTGGAATACTGTCAAGGGATTTGGATTTTTTGTTTGGAAGACTTCTTAAGGCTTTTCTAACATTTTGTGTGCTGAAAAACATGTTTTCTAAAATTCCAACTTTTTCAACTTTAAATTCAGGAAACTATCCATCATCTTCAGTAAATACAGAACTAAAATACTGCGCCGAAATTTCCGATTTTTCTTGATCATGTGTAATATAATCACCGTTTTCAGTTTTTAAAGGGAATATTAGAGTTAGTTTTGATTTTTTTTCATTAACAAATTTGTAAAAAAATTTTATATTAATTTGTCTTAATACATTTTGTTCAAGTTCCATATTAAAATTTTTTACTAAAATTTTATATTCGTGGCAGAGTTTTTTGTATTCTTGTTGCGTTTTGACACCTGTTTATAATCACGCCACACTTTTCTTTTCTTGTTTTGTATTTTTTAACTTTAGCTGGATATTTGTAATATTTTTTGTTTGTTTAATTTCTTTAAACAGTACATGATTTATTCTTTCATTGATTACCTTTTTAAAACACTGCCAAAACTCTTCAACATTTGTGCAATTAGAAAAAAGATGATCCCAATCTATTGCTGAAAAGAAAAGTGACAACATATGATAGTTTGCTTTGGCAAAATCTGGTACTAATTTTTCAGCGGGTTTTAAAATTGCAACTAATTGACAACTAGTTGTCAATTAGTTGCAACTAATTTTACAACTAATTGAAAATTTAACCGAATTATGATCTTATGTGGAAAAACCAGGCAAAATTTATATGTCTTGCAATATCTGGTCACCATTACTTAATAACAAATCTAAAAAAAAATTTGTTTTAGTGCAGGCTTGTCAAAAAAATTTATCCATTCTCGTTTATTTTTGTTATCAGATCTAATTTCATTTAAATTCGGGTCAAAACCTGGTAAGTTGAAGTCGCCAGCAGTTAGTAATTTTACGTAATTTTACGTAATCAGCTTTCAGTAATTTTACATAATAATTAAAAAATTTGCATATCGTCTATTTTGGTAGTTTGTGGTTTTCTATAAAAACAATTAAAGCTAAATTTAGTCTTATTATTTAATTTAATAATTTATATGTCTTGCAATATCTGGTCACCATTACTTAATAACAAATCTAAAAAAATAGTTGGTTCTTTAACAAACTGTTTTAGTGCAAGCTCGTGAAAAAATTTATTTATTCTCGTTTATTTTTGTTATCAGATCTAATTTCATTTAAATTCGGGTCAAAACCTGGTAAGTTGAAGTCGCCAGCAATTATAATGGAACCTTAAAAAGTTTTCAGTAATTTTACGTAATAATTCGAAAATTTGCATATCGTCTATTTTGGTAGTTTGTGGTTTTCTATAAAAACAAATAAAGCTAATTTAGTCTTATTATTTAATTTGATATCGACTTCAATTATGTCAATAATAAAAAATCTTTCATCAATAATAACGTTAATTACATATAATTCTTGTTTAGAAAGTATGCAAATACCCCATCCCTCCTTGTGTCAACCGATAATATCTAAATATGTTAAAATTATATAGTCTATTAATCATTCCATCAGACACCGAATTGTTGAACCATGTTTCCGATATAAGTATCAAATCAAGATCACCATAAACAATATTTTCATCAGACAACAAACAATCTACTTCATGCAAGGAATTATTTGCACTTCTTGCGTTAAAATATAAAATCTTTAATTTGTTATTATTATTAATGCAATCGGTTTGCTTCATTCCCTATTAAGACTTAGATTGATTGATGTTTCTGTTGAAGTAAATAAGTATGGGTTTCCCTCTTCTGTATAGCGAATGGTAATACGTTGCGTATTACCCTCTTGGTTAAGAGAGTAACACGTTGAGTATTACCCTCTTTCGCTATTATTTGCTTTCTGGAATCGAGCAATTTTTTGAGCTCTATTCGCTGAGCATTGGTTAATGATGGGCAAATAAACACCCCATTAAAATTGGTCGATTCTTAAACTTTCCACTCAGTCTAACCATATTATTTCAAATGCAATTGGAAGTCAATTTTTTTTTATCAATTTAGGAAATTTTTCAGACTCTTTTCCAATCCGAAAATGCTTTTTGACATTCACTGTTTCTTCACCATTGTTTAGAAACTCTACTATATCTGTAACTTGCTGTTTTTCTTCTATTGGCGAACTAGCCTCCTTTAGCCTCCTGAAACCACCAGGATTGTTCCGTGATCTCGGGTTGAAACAATTTTTTCCAATTCAGACATCATCATCGGTAACATTCTGCGGAACACTTCCTCACAGATGTCCGCTATAAGCTCTTTATTTACTTTGCGGTCGCCATTCTCATCGGACAATTTAGATTTTTCACTTAATCAAGTTTGCTTCTCTGCTTCTAGTGCTTCGATTTTTTCGATTTTTAAGAATTGCGTTTTCTTCTTCCGTTTTTTTTAAATTTTTTCTTTTTTAACCATCTTTTTATCAAATAAATGTTTTAAATTTTATAAGTAAAATGCTGACTTTCAAAAAAAGAGTAAAACCTGCACATCAATATACCGTACACAGGTTAATTTAAGGATGACTCAAAGTTAAAATTAAACTTGGCGAACAGGCGTAAAATTAATATAAAATTTAATTTAAACAAAAATTACTACAAAATATTACAAATAAATACCTGGGGCCTGTTTCATAAAAACCTTTGTAAATTCTCATTTTACAAATCTATTTTTTGTAAAATACACGATAAAGGTTTTTAGACCTGTAATCCATGGAGAGCATCTGCGCGCACTGCTCTGCGCTGATTGGTCGCAGCCACTTCATTTCATCTCCGCTGAAGGATCAATTCACCCTGTTCTATATCCTCTAATAGGCAAATTACAAAAAATAGGCGGAGACTTGTAAAATAAAAATTTACAAACGTCTTTATGAAATAGGCCCCTGGAATCTTTGTTTTTTTTATAATAATCAACCAGCAGTAGTAATAAAGTCTGTTAAATTGTTGGTAATAGTTAAATTTATAATTTTTGAGAGAGAAACAACTTTGCACAACCATTCTGGAACGTAATCAACTTAAGGTTGATTTACTTAAAATACAATCCCTGCCTCCTTGGTGACAATCCCGGTCGTTCCAAAAAACATCATACTCGCCAAATTGATTTATGATATTATTTGTAACTGATTCATTGAACCACGTCTCTGTTACAATCAAAAAGTCTAATTTAATGTATATAACACTCAGATCAGAAACCAAAAATTAAAATTCATGCAGAGAGTTCTTAACACTTCTTGCATTAAAATATAAAAAAAACTAATAGTTTTTTAACCCTAAGATCAGTTTGCTATTTCCTATTTAGAAACTTTTTATTTATTTCCTATTTAATTCAAGATCAAATAAAAAGTGTCACCACCATCCAAATACCGGATAGCAATGTTCCGGTTTTTATTACTTTATTTTCTTTTTAGTGTCCAGTAATTTTTAAGCATAACACGTTGTTCATCCATAAGGTGAGGTTTAAGAATCAAACTCAGTTGCTGCAGCTGCCCTTTTATGTTTTTGTTTGATAACAATAACGGAATAAATTACTACTACAACTTATTATTTGAGTATTAAATTAAAAATCGGCAAAATTAATAAAAAGAAGATAAAAATTTTATTTCCAAATTTACCCAAATTTCCTAACTTACTTTGTTAGTCATCTACAAGGTAATATGTCTGTAGTGACTTTACTAGTTAGCATTGTCACATTATGCTTATTTTGATTAATAATCATACAAAAAATAAATAAATTGAAATCCATTTGATTTTAGGCAGTAATGGTTGGCTTATTGTCTCGATTTATTTGACGAATAGCATTTAAAATTTTTAGAAAATTAGATTTGGAAATAAAATCAATAAATAAGAGAATATAAAAAAAGAAAGTTGGATGCTGAGTGAATGTTCAGTTTACATTCTCTAATTATGAATAAAACGTTACTACAGAACTTATCGCCATATAATGCATTTACATTTACCATTAAGTTTTTAAGCAATTTAAAAAACACAAAAAATTCGTTTTATTGTTTTTTTTTTCTTCTCTCTAATCAATGCAAAATATTGGTTTTCACGGTGTTAATGTTTCACTGTATCAATAACATATAAGTCAAGAAAATGTCCTACTGTACACTAAATTTTTGACCAAAATTTTTCTACAAAAGTCGCACTTTTAAACTTGTGTGCGACTATTCCAGCAAAAACCCGCCATTTTCTGCTAGTTTCCTTGCGCTGCGATTTTTAAAACAGTGTTAGTTTTCTTGCAGTGGGAACTGCGACGTCTTTTGCACTAAATACTGTTTTATTCGCGCTGTGATAATTTTCGCACTGCAAGTCTAGCTGCACAACAAAAAAACAACAAAGTGGATCGAAAATTTTGTGTTTAAATGAGTAAAAGTCGTTTTTTGACGTTAAAATGTGAACAATTTTTAGATTTAATGGAATAAAGTAACTTTCCAACGTTCTAAAATTAAACGTGAACTTACGTGTGCGGTGTGTGTTCAATTCTTTCCTTTGCCTATTTACAATTTTCTGTTAGTGGCTTTGAATATTTTTTTTATTCTTCCAAATACATCTACGTGAGCTAATTTAAATAAAAATTCTTTCTTTTTTTACCTACATACCCATTCAATTTTTTGGATAAAAGCAGAATTTATGGAAGAAATGGACGCTTAATGTTTAAAATCATGGGCGCATCCATATTATACAGGAAGAAAATAACTTGATTTAGTTCCATTTCTGCGTTTTCGTCCTAATTATCTGTTTACCTTTCTACTTTTTATGGTCTCTTCTCTCTCTCTTCTCTCTGATCTCTTCTCTCCCTACACTAAAAGTTATGATTTTACAACTGGACAAGACCACAGTCAGCTGAGCCTACTAGTTTTCTTTCCAATAATTAGGTTATGGAGGATTTAGAAAAATCGGAAACTTCGCGATATCGCAAAATCGAAAAGCACCATAATTTCTAACAACCCAAAAACTTGTATTGTCTGCCAGAAACCAGCAGGGGAAAACACTTTACTTTCTTAAACTGGTTTAAATGTGGCGAATTCTATCACTACATGTGTTTAGGGCTAAATATTTTCAAAGTCAATAACTCAACAAATGCTTATTGGAGCTTCCAAACAATCAAATTTGCTTTTACTGCTTGAAAAATGCCTGCGACAAACCATCCATTAACAATACAATACGCGATCATTGTGCGCCGGGTAATTCAAGCCTCTCAAATGAACTCGCTCAAAATCTAGCAAAAATTACCAAGCTGTCTGAATCTTACGACCGGATGCAATCACAAGTTTCACAGCTGTTACAAAAATAAATACCAGCTCAATTGGTGATTTCATGAACACGGCGGTTGGACCACGTAAATCCTATGCAGATGCCGCCAAAAACGGTTCTTCGCACCCCAAGTCCCTGTAGTTTACCAGCTGAAGGAACTTATGGCGGAAAAAGAGATGAAAACTCAAGTTGTATTGTGAAACTTTGAAGAAAAGAAAAACGAATCTGCATCAGTTTTTTTCAGAAATTTACAGGACCTTTTTGAAGGATTCAAGATGGGCGAAAATTGAGCTCATGCAGCTTTTGTGGAACGGCTGGGAAAACAGCGTCTTTCACATTTTAATCGTTTGATTAAGATCACGATGAGAAATCACGACGGCCAGGGGTCCATTCATGTGAAAAACCTGTTGCATCATTGGGAGTAGATCTCCGCGAATCCTGAAATTGATATTGGAAAACTTCGTTTGCAGCCATCACAGCTTTTTCGGGTTTGAAACCTTCAAAGAACACTTTGAAATGAGAAAAAAAATGCCTATTTGGCTACACGTAAACTAAGAGAGAGTGGTGATGAAAACACTAGCATAGCTGTTCGTTTTAAAAGTGGGAAATACGTTTTAGTAAAGTTTATTTTATAACAAACACGCGGCTAAGTGGCAGAGAGACAGTGTTTTTTCAGCTCCGTTAAACTTGTAGTGGGAGAAAGATCATCTTTTTTAAGCCCAAATATCCAATTTTAAAAATAAAATAAAATTTTATGTTGTAAATATGCAAATGTTCAAAGTCTATGCAGTCGTGAGAATCGCAATTTATTAAATTTATTACTTTTCTCTAACAATTATGAAATTTTACTTTTTTACAGAAACATGGCTACATGAGGAAATTACTAACGGATTGTTAAATGTTATTTATAACTACAAAATTTTAAAAATGACAGAAGAAATAAAAGGGGCGGGGGGTCGCAATCTTAGTTAAAAATAATATAAAAGTTCGCTTAGTTAATTTACCTGAGAGTTTTTCTGCTGTTGAAATAATTGCATTTGACATTATTAGTGATAAACCGACTAGAATCGTCTGATTTTACCGTCCTCCTAACAGTCTTAACGAGTACTTGGAAAAATTTTGCGAAGTTTTAAAATTTCTTTGGGAAATCAATTATCCATTAGTTATATGCGGTGATTTTAAAATAGTGGAACAGTTTTAAAGAAATGATTGTTCATCTTCAAACCATTTTATAAATTTAATTTCGAACACTTTTATTGAAGAAGCCTTAATTCAGTTTGTAACTGAGCCTACCAGAAATTTAAATTTTTTGGACCTTATTTTTTGCAATCATGAATCGCATATTTTTAATACTAATAGTGTTGATTTTAATAACAAAAGCTGTATTTCTAATTCTAACGACATATACACTATTTCCGAATTTGAAAATACTGATTGGAAATCAATGAATGACGATTTAGGTTAATCGTGAATATAAAAATAAAGTAAGTAAATATTTAAAAAAAAGAAAATGAGATTCTAGAATTAAACGACAAAAATCGGTTATTTAAATTTATAAAAAAACTAAAAAGGAACAGCTCTGGAATTTCTCCTTTGCTAAACAATGAAGGTGCATTAGTGACTGATAGCACGAAACAGTTCAAAATTTTTAATGAATGTTTCAGCAATAACTTTACTATTGATAATAAAATTGACCAAAAATATTCAAATAAAGTTAACGAAAATATTGGTTTATCAAACATAAATCTTTCTACTAATTTAGTTTTAAAAGCGTTAAAAAAACAAAAATGCTAATCCACTTGTACTTCTGATGACTTACCATCTCCTTTATTTAAAAAATTGGCTTACGCATTAGCGGAACCACTTTCAACGGTATTTACTTTATCTTTTAAAGCTCATGAAATTCCAGCTGTTTGGTTAACAGCTATTGTTATTCCAGATTATAAAAAAGGATGTGAAAGTATCCCAAATAATTGCCGTCCGATTTCACTAAGGTGTATATCCTGCAAAGTAAGGAAACTGTCATTTACTGCTACAATTTGATTTCTAAATCCCAACACGGTTTTTTTCAGAAAAAATCCACTTAATAGCAAACTGCTTGAATTTTTCGTCAATTGGGGTAAAGCAATCAATAAAAATAAAATAGTTGACATAATATATATTGATTTTAGTAAAGCGTTTGACTCTGTATCTCATTCTAAACTTATCTCAAAATTAGGTTTTTATGGTATTAAAGGAGATCTACTTCAATCGTAAAATAAAATTTGTTATTGATAAAGCTTCTTCAAATTTCATTAATGTCATTTCTGGGGTACCGCAGGGGTCGGTACTATTTCCACTATTGTTTTTACTGTATAAACGATTTACCAGATTTATTCCCACCTGAAATTACTTGTAAAATGTTCGCTGATGATGTCAAGTTGTATCAAATTCGTCATAAGTCAGAAAATAATATTAAGTTACAAACTGCTATAAACAAACTAAGCAAATGGAGCCATAAAATGGCAATTAAAAATTGCAGTACAAAAATGCTTTTTAACACATGTGGGTCATGGTAATCAAAGACTACCAATTTTTATGGACAGTAACCCTTTTACTGTTTGTCAAAACGCCCGTGATTTTGGTATTATAGTCACTGATAAGTTAAAATCTAGTGAACATTGTAAAACCATTGCTAAAACTGCATTTAAGATGCTTAATATTATATTTAAATGTTTTATAACAAAAAATGTTTGGGCTTTAATTAAAGCGTACAAGTCTTTTGTAAGGCCTGTACTAGAATACTGTACCTCTGTCTGGTTCCCTTACTTGTTAAAAAATATTGATTGCATTGAACAAATACAAAGATCATTCACACGCCGTCTATTTGGTAAAAATTATAATTAGCTTCAAAGATTAGAAATTATTAGTTTAGAATCTATTGAGGAAAGTAGAATATGATTTGATTTAAGTCAGTGCTTTTGTATTGTAAAAAACTTAAATGATTTGTCTTTTAATGATGTTTTTGCTAATTATAAAGGCAAAAACGATTACAATTTCAAACTCTTAATTCCACAAGCAAAAAAAGATGTGTATTTTAACTCTTTTCCTTTAGGAATATCCAAATATTGGAATGGTTTACCTCAATCTGTAATTGATTCTGAAACGCCATCCATCTTTAAATCAAAAGTTAAAAACACAAGTTTTAACATGTTTACCCAATTTGATAGACACATTTAGCAGTCCTATTAAGGGCTCTGTGTTCTTCTTTTTTTTATTATAAAATATAAATTTATGCTCTCAAAAGATTTTTATTATCCTTTTTCCTTTTGAAATACTAACTTAAAGATATACTTTATTTTTACTTAATTTACTTTTGGTCTTGTTGCTTTCATAGTTTTAAAGTTTGTTTTCCCAAGATTACCTTAAGAGCTACCTAGCTTGCGGGTATTTTAATTAGATTTGTTTTTTTTCTTCATAAATGTTGTATTAATTTTTGTAAGTAAATATTGCATGTTGTTTTTTAGTGATTTTGTACAAGACTTTTGTTCTTTTTTTTTAAATTTCTTTCGTAGTATAATTATGTTTATAATAAAAGATTTTATTTTATTTAATTTCATTTTAAAATAAAACAAGTTTCGAAGTGTTTTACTGCATTAAAAATGATTACAAGCGTCTGTTGGGTTGTTTGTTGTGTAGTTGTTGTTGTGAAATATTGTTTGTTATTTGAGCCTGCTGGGTGCAGGCTGTTGTAATAAGTGGTTGAGTAGATTGTTTGTGTACATGGCTGTCAATTTTGCTTGTTTTCCGTGGAGTTGAATGTGTTTGCTATTGGGAGGACGTTTAAGTAAGTAATTAAGTTTATTCGGGCAAAATCATTAATATTGTACCATATTTAAAATCACAAAATCTAGCAATATAATTAATAACAGCCCAACAATAACACGCGAGCCAATCACGGTTAACCTGATCATCAGAAATAAAAATTGATTTACTAGTAAATGGTTCAAAGGCTTGATAAATCTAAGCGCTTAAATGAACCGATTATAAGCTTTTCTTGAAATTTAACAGTGAAAGTGCTGAAACTTGCTGTTGTGATAATGAGTTCCATTTGGAAACCACTCTATTATTGAAAAAAATTTTTTTTGAGAATTGATTCAAGATTTTTCAACCTTAAGTTTTAAGGAATGACATTCTTGTAACATTATGATTTAAATTAAAAAATTCTTCAGAATTAATATTAGATTTGTTACGCAGTTTTTTATAAGTTTCACAAAGATCAAAAATTTCACGTTGATCATTTCGCTTGGTCAAACCAAGAAAATTTAGTCTACTTTCATAATCCAAGTATCTTAGTCCACATCTCTTAAATAATCTTCTTGTAAATGTGCGTTGAACTTTTTCAATTAAGATAATATCCCGTTGTAAATTCCAAATCGCATTGGTATATTCTAGTGTAGTTCTTACATAGGTGATAAAAGCCTGAGTTAAATGTTTTACAAAATTTGAGTTAAGTGTTCTAAAAATTAACGCTGATGTTTTAAATGCTTTTTTACTTTCGCAGTGGTGTGAAAATTTTAAGTTTGGCGTAATATAAACACCTAAGTTACGAATTAAATTTAATTTTACAATAACTTTGTTTTCGATAGTATAATTAAAATTTTTTTTTGTATTTTTTAATCCTACATGAAGAACTTCACACTTTTCTTTGGCCAGTTGCAACTGCCGTTTTTTTGCCCACTCCAAGATTCTTAGTAAGTCTTCTTGTAGTTGGTGAGTATTTAAAACCTCATTGTTTGTGTTAAATCTAGTGAAAACCTTTGCGTCATTGGCAACCAATTTAATACTAGAGAATTTTAAGCAATCCATGATATAAATTATTAGTCATTAATATAAATTAAAAACAAAAGAGGACCTAGGGCTGATCCTTGAGGAACTGAACTACCAACTTTATATGCAGCCGATTCAGAATTATTGATAATGACTTTTGGCATTCTTGAATTATAACCCATTTAAGTGGTCACCGGAAAGATGGATTGTTTAAAACTTATTTTTCAAGTAACTTATCGTGATAAAACTCACAAATAACAATCATCGTAGACTTTAGACCTTAATTTCCCTAAGCAACCTAAGAAAAACCTTAAAATTAAGCTAAATTTAATGTTTTGTTTGATTTTCAGGTTTTGCTTTAGGTTGCTTAGGAAAACTAAGGCCTATATTCCAGGATTCAGGTTCATGATATTTTTTTTTAAATTTATCACTTTGTTCAAGATTTATTAAAAAAATAATTTTAATTTATTAAGTTGTTTTTGAAAAATAACGGTTTTAAAGAAGTAGTTCGTCCATGTTTAAAGTAGTCCATCCTGTATTTTCTTTCCGATGACCACTTAAATGGGTTATACTTGAAGAATGCTAGACTTTCATTGTTCTTTCAGTTAAAAAACATTCTATACATTTTAGAAAATTTCCACATACCCTAAATTTTTTAAATTTGTACAACAGTTTTTGATGAGAAACAGTATCAAATGCCTTTGCAAAATCCAAGTAAATTGCATCAATGTTTTCTTTATTGTTTAAAGCCGAAGTCCAGTCGTTTAGTGTCTCTAAAAGTTGTGTTACCGTTGAACTTTTATCCTTAAAACCGTGTTGAAACCTAGACAAAATGTTTTTGAAAAAGGCTAAAAGTTCATCGTTCACAAGTCTTTCCATTATTTTGCATGCAAAAGATGTTAAAGACACTGGACGATAATTTTTTTTTATTGTGCTTTTTCCCTTTTTTAAATAGAGGAATTACTAATGCAATTTTCCAATCTAAAGGTAGCAATCCTGTATTAAAAGATTTTTGAAAAATAATGGCAAGAGGATGTGACAATACTGTTGCTAAACGTTGAAAAAAATAAGCTGGAAAACAATCTGGTGATCTTGACAACACTTGTTAGATATTTTTTAATTAATTTAAATACATTTCTAATTGTAAAAACCATATTTTCTAATTTACCATTTTTTGAATATTTATATTTGGCAGTTTTCCATTATCTTCCGTAAAAACGGAGCTAAAATATTCTGCAAAAACCTCTGCTTTTCCTTTATCCGAAATGGCAAATGTATTGTCATTGTTTGTTAAAGGTGGAATATTTTCTGTTGTTTTAATTTTAACAAATTTATAAAATGCGTTTTTGTTGTTAGCATTTATAGTATTTTCTTCTTTTTTTAAGTAATATTTTTGTGCTAAGTCTTTATATTCTTTGCAAACAGATTTATATTCAATTTTATTTAAACCAGTTTCATATTTTAACCATAACCTACGCTTTTTTGATAGAATTTTACGAATATAGTATGGATATGTTGTTTGTATATTTTGTCGTGAACAAGGGCACGTGATTTGACAAAACTGACTTAAAAAATTGCCAAAATTCTTCTACTGAGTTACATGAAGAAAACAAATTATCCAAATTTATAGATGCAAAATAAAGATGTAGCATTTTGTAATCACCATTCGCAAAATCTGGAACAAATTCAGGAAATGCAGCAGCTTTATCAAAACCATTATCAAAAACATATAAATTTATTGAAAACTCAACAGATGAGTGATCAGATGTGGAAAAACCTGGTAAAGTACAAACAGATTCTGAAATTTCTAAATCGCTAGTAAGGACTAAGTCTAAAAAGTTTTTCATTCTCATAGGTTCAGTAACTACTTGTTTCAAGCTAAGTTCATCAAAAAATGGATACCACTCCTTTTCATTTTGATTAGTAGACTTTACAACTGGGATTGAATACCAGTTCAGACCCGGTAAATTGAAATCGCCAGAGAACACAATTGAACCTTTAAAATCCTCTGTAAAAGTTCTCAAAAGTTCAAAAATAAGCTGATCGTCTTGTTTAGAAGTATTAGGGTTTAAAAAAGTACGAGGTCCAGAGCTATATTACTTTGAGCGTAGGAAAATCCCTATAAACAAATAAATCGTATTTTTGTGATTCTATTAATTAATAAATCAAGAGCCAAATGTTCAATATTTTCATATTTTTTATCTATAGCAAGTTTGATAACGTTAAATTTCTTTTTAACCAACACACATACCCCTCCTCCTTTACTATTTTTTGATCATATCTAAAAATGTTATAACTTTTAGATTTATCTAGCATATTGTTTGTAATCGATTTGTTTAACCAACTTTCTGTGATTATGATCATATCGTTAACTCCGTGAATAAGGTCTCCTCTTGATAATAAACATTTTAATTCACCCAAAGCGTTTTATAGACCTTGGGCATTAAGACATAACACTTTTAAAGATACATTCCTATTGCGATTGATTTGCACAATATCCTATTTTTTGTACATGTCAATGAAATTTCCTTTAGCGTTAATATCATAAAGGTAGGGGTCTACGCTTTTTCTGTAACGAATCGACAATTTTTTGTTTTTATCATATTCAATAATTTTTTTATGCAGAAAAAGCTGTTTCAACATATCGCGTTGCTTTTCATTGAGTGACGGACGTATGAAGAATTTCCCAAAACTTCCTGATCCTCGCAATACACCGCCTGACCTGACCATTTTGTTTCGAATTTGATTGGTTGAGAAGCGGATTTTGAGCAAACGTGGGTACTTTTCGTTGATTTTCCCCAGACGGAAGTGCTCAACGATTTGAACCTGTTCCTTGACGACGTCAAGCTCTTCTACCAACCTTCTTATGGTTCCGTGTTCGTTTTCATTAGGTCCCGTTTTTTTTTAATCCAGAAACAACCACTACCGTCGATTGATCATGAGCGGCTTCAGCCAACGCCATTTCATGCTGGATGATTAGAAGTAAACGCTTGAAAACTTGTTCGCATATATCAGCTATAACAACTTTATTAATAGACTGATTTTTTTCTAGCTGTGATACCCTGTCAACTAAACTCTTTTTTTCTGATTAAAATGCAGCTTTTTCTGCAATAAGATCTTCCACTTGTTTCCTTAATTCATTGTTTTCATCTTTTAATTTTTCATATTCATCTTTTTTCACCATTTTAAAGGACTTTTGTTAACAAGACTACGTAATTAACCAAAAGATAATTTGTATATTAAAAGGTAATTAACCAAAAGGTAACTTTTTAGTTGTAACCTTAGTGTCAATTTAAACTTTGCAAACGGGTTTTCCCGTTAAAAGAAAAAGGTGAAATAAGAAAAATTTAATTTTAATACTATTAAATTATATATTATAATCAAATTGTTTACTTTTTTTAAAAATCCAAGTAGTTTTAATACAAAATCAAAAGTTTCTTCATTTTTTTCCAAAATAAAACCAAATAGAACTACTGGAAAACTTTTATGATAACTTTTGTCACAGCAAAACTTCAGACGACCACTTTACGTTCACATGTATGTGTGTATGATGTGTGTGTTTGTGTCTGTGGTGTGCCCTGTTGCGACCCTGAGAGCAGTGTTTTGTATTGTTTGCAGTTTGTTAATTTGTGTGTTTGATGTTGTGGGGCCCCAGACTGTGCTGGCATACTCAATTATTGGTTGAGTGATTGCCTTGTATGTGGTAAGTGAGTGCCTCTTTTGGTTTACCCCACGATGTTGCTGTAAGTGCATTTATGATTTTGAGTGTTTTGCGTGCTTTGCTGTGTGTATTTGCGATGTGTGTGTTGAATGTAAGCTTGGGGTCAAAAGTGAGCCCCAAGATTTTTAGTTTTTAGTTGTGATGAGTGTTGTGTTGTTTATTTGTAGTGATAGTACTCTGCAGGGTCTGGTGTATATAGTGTGGATGTTGTTTTGCTTGCATTTAGTGTGAGTTACAACAACATTTAGTGTGAGTTGCAACAAAACTTACAAAGCACTAAAACAACAAATCCTCAAAAACACAGTCGCAAATCACATCAACAACACTCCAATAAACCCAATACTTCAAACAAAAGCACCAGCAATAAGCAACGAAGAAGAAAATCTTCCTCGCGTGGTAAGGTGAACCCTTGCCCAACTCAGGGCAGGGAAATCTCCTTTCCTTCACTCCGACCTACACAAAATCAATCCCACACAATACACATCACCAAACTGCCCGCTATGTAAAACACAAATACACACAACACAATATCTTTTCACATGCACACACATTAATACGACCTTGGGACCAGAAGACCTCTGGGCAAACCCTGCAAGTGTGAAGAGGGGGTGAGCAAGGCGAGGAGCGTGCCAGACGGAACAAACCAGGGTTGAACGAAACCCTGGTTACTGGCAAAGGACACACTACAAGCGTCTGTATTTTTTTGTTGTGCGGGCAGACTCTCAGTGCTAAAATAATCGCAGTGTGAATAAAATTGAGTGCAGAAGAAGTCGCACTGCAAGTTTTAACACAATGTTTTAACACTGTGTTAAAACTCGCAGCGCAAGAAAACTAGCAGAAAGCACACAAGTTTGAATATGCGACTTTTCTAGCAAAATTTTGATAAAAAAATTAGTGTACAGTCAGACATTCTCATGTGTTATATATTCTTGGCTGTATCTTGAAATACTGTTAAGACGTTAATTGAACTGTCGTCAAGACGACACTGTTTAAGACGACATGTTTGAAATAAAGTTTTACCCAACACCAGTGTGAATAAAATTGAGTGCAAAAGAAGTCGCACTGCAAGTTTTAACACAATGTTTTTACACTGTGTTAAAACTCGCAGCGCAAGAAAACTAGCAGAAAGCACACAAGTTTGAATATGCGATTTTTCTAGCAAAATTTTGGTCAAAAATTTAGTGTACAGTCAGACATTCTCATGTGTTATATATTCTTGACTGTATCTTTAAATACTGTTAAGACGTTAATTGAACTGTCGTCAAGACGACACTGTTTAAGACGACATGTTTAAAATAAAGTTTTACCAAACACCGCTTAAGACGACTAATTTAAGCTTTATTTTTATTAACTCTTATTAATCAGAAGCTTGCTTTAATGTGGGGTTTACCTATTGCTTATTATGGAAAACCGCAGTTACCCTGGTAACTGCGGTTACCAGGGTAACTGCGGTTACCAGGGTAACTGTGTAAGTTTTATTGGGTTTTAGGGCTTCAATCTGTTTAACGTAAGACTACAATTATAAAGTTTTTGTTTTTAATTTTAATGATTTGCAATGAATTTTTTTGCCAAACATAATTTTTTGAGAGAAAAAAAACACACAATTACAGCTAGGCTTTGTAAATTCAGTACTTAAAATATTGTCACGTTTTAAGTTGTTTCGGTAAACGGCAGCAATTGAATTGAAATAATTGTAAAAAAATAAAACTTTTAAAATTTTATAGTTTATACAATACCATGAGCAAAAAATTGGTTGCTGGAAAAAAGTATAGCGTATAGTATAGGAAATCGGGAGAGTAGAGGATTGGTGGGGAGAAGAAGGAGGAGGTGGGTTTTTTTTATTTTCGGGTTGTTTTTTTTTTTATGTGTGGTGTGGGTTGGTGCGTCGTGCTGGAAGACTGAGAGTAGGGGGTGTTTGTTGAGAGAGGGGGGGGTGGTGGGTGGTTGATGGGGGGGTTTTTTGGAGTGGAGCGTTGGGTTTTTTGTTTTTTTATTTGGTAATGTTTTAATTTTTAAATAGATGATGGTGTTATTTTTCATGGATTTTAGTTGTTTTCTTTTTTTCGTTTTCCATGGTTTATTTTTGCTTTTATGTGTCTTTGACTGTTAATTTCATTTCTTGTGTGTAATATTTTTTTTATATTTTTTTTATTTTATTCAATATGAGAAATTACTTTATAAAGGCGCGAGTGTGAGGAGAGATTTTGTGAGATTTTTTTTTTTGATATCCTTGAGTTTTTTTGCGCTCTTTTCCTATATTCGGGGCAGAGGGTTCTGTGAGAGTTTCCCGGAAGGGGGAGTTCGGGGGGTTTCGGTCTTTTTGGGGTTCTTGCGTTTTTCTCTGGTTTAGTCATAATCCAGACTAAAAATTATTCTAGCAAAAGACGAAACAAAGTTTCGAAAAAAAAAGCCTTATATTAAATGGAATAGTATAAAGCTACATAAGTCTAAAAACTAAATGCCAGAAAAGACTGAAACAAGTCTCTTTAAAACCTGTAAATTAATAACAGATTTTGTGAAATTTTCAGAAAAACAAAACCGAATAAAAACAATACGTGTAAAATCTTTAGTTTGCGTTTTTTAACCATTAATAAAACTTAATTCACATAAATTTCTCTCAAAGTGGATTAACTTTTTACATGAGTTAACCAGCTATAAATACCACAGTATTAGTTAAGTCACACGTCGTCAAAACGATACAAAAAAAGTATAACGCAAGCGTCACAGTAACCATGAAAAATTTTTGTCAAAATAAGTTATCGCATTGCGCATTAAATTTTGTAGTTTATCATTATTTTCGTATAAAGCAAAACATACCGCCATATTAACGGCTTTTTAAAATCAAATATCAAGTTTTAAATCCGAAAAACATTGAAAAATTCAGATTTAATATCAGCCGACTTTTAGTTTAACACATACATGGACAGCTAATTTGTTTTATGTAATAAATAGAAACATTAAATAAAAAGTCGCCTTATATTAAATCTGAATTTTTCAATGTTTTTCGGACTTAAAACTTGATATTTGATTTTAAAAAGCCGTTAATATGGCGGTATGTTTTGCTTTATACGAAAATAATGATAAACTACAAAATTTAATGCGCAATGCGATAACTTATTTTGACAAAAATTTTTCATGGTTACTGTGACGCTTGCGTTATACTTTTTTTGTATCGTTTTGACGACGTGTGACTTAACTAATACTGTGGTATTTATAGCTGGTTAACTCATGTAAAAAGTTAATCCACTTTGAGAGAAATTTATGTGAATTAAGTTTTATTAATGGTTAAAAAACGCAAACTAAAGATTTTACACGTATTGTTTTTATTCGGTTTTGTTTTTCTGAAAATTTCACAAAATCTGTTATTAATTTACAGGTTTTAAAGAGACTTGTTTCAGTCTTTTCTGGCATTTAGTTTTTAGACTTATGTAGCTTTATACTATTCCATTTAATATAAGGCTTTTTTTTCGAAACTTTGTTTCGTCTTTTGCTAGAATTTCCGCCTTTTAATGCATTGAATTCAATGTCATTTATTAAAGATATAAAACATTAAAAAATTTACTCATTTTAAAAGAAACGTCATGGTTTCCTCATGATATGAATACAATTATTTTCATATCCAAAACTTCAATGTAATTTTAAGCAGTATACTATACAAAAATTAAGTCTGGGTAACTCCGTAAAATTGTATGGAACCTGAAAGAACCATATAAAATAGTGTGTTTTTCTTCTGTTTAAATTTTTTTAGTTAGACCTGATTTAACCACTTTTTTGGAAATTAGCTTTATTTGGACTTTTGTTTTGTGCTTGATTTTTCTGGATTGATGGTTTATTTTTAAACAACAAAACCACACCATTGTAAATGGTTTTTCCAGGTTCCATACAATTTTACGAGGTTACCCAGACCAGTCTTTTCTCGTATTAAATTTTTGGAGTGATTGTAGCTTTTTAGTATTCCATATAAAAAAGAGTTTTTTTCTGTTTCGATTTTGATAAATTTCCGTCTATTAAAACATTGTATCCCGCAGCGCTCACACGTCACCCAAGATTTATTTAATTTTATTTTTTAAATATTTTCATTGTTGCCATATGGCTGCTAAGTAGTGGTAAGGATATTTTTTCGCTCTTCCCGTTGAAAATTAGTAATTTTTATAAAAAGGTAAGGAATTATAATTTAAAATTTAACCACAAGAGAATGTGTATTACTGAATGAAGTTACTTAATATGTATTTCAGTAAGGAAAAAAAATGTCACACAAGTACCCCAGTAACTAATGCGAAAAAAACTGGTCGTTTTTCACATGAACAGAGGTTTAACTACGGGCAATAGAACATATAGGAGAATAAAATTCAGGTGAGAGGGTAATTTAGCATCTACGTGCAAAAAATCAGCTCCAAATATTTACCACAGGAAAAAATTTTGGGGGACCCAAAAAAAAACAAAAAAAGTTAAGCAAATTAAGCTTATTAGTATGGAATTCAGGTATGTTTAGCAGAAGTTTTTAGGTTTTTAATATCAAAAAAATATGGGTAATATTTTAGTTATGTAAAATGTTTAGATTTTTAATTGGCTAAAAAACTATTAAAGGTTTTGTGATTTTTGATGACGCCATCAACAATGGTTAACCGCGCAGTGACTAAAGCCCGGTTCACACTGAGGTGGCAATGCCATCGGTGGCAATGCCACCGCAAGGTGGCATTGCAACCGCTAGTCCAACATTAAACATAGGACGTGTTCACACTGAGGTGGCAATGCCACCTCGCAGTGGCAATGCCACCGGTGGCATTGTCACCTCAGTGTGAACGCGTCATATTTTTAACGTTGGACACAACAGCGGTGGCAATGCCATCTGGCGGTGGCAATGCCACCGGTGGCATTGCCACCTCAGTGTGAACCGGGCTTTAACCCATTTAATATAAGGGAAAGAGCGCTCCGCGCTCTTCCCTGATTATATTTAAAAATTAGTAAACTAGGTATTTTTTGCGTTTACTTATGTGACTGGCGATAATGTATTAGCTTTATTTAAATGTTATTTTTTCAGTCAGTACGTAATTAAATATTGTTATAAAAGATATAAAAACTTTGTTTTTAATAAAATAATAACTAAAAAAAAACATTCGAAGATTTTCAAATAATTTTAAATAGTGTTTTAACTGTAGTAAACTGTCTAGTTACAAAACCACGAACTTAAATTTAGGGCTTAAATTTAGAAACATAAAACGCGGTTTTTAATGCTATATTAAAAAACAAGCTTTGAAAAATGCTCTAAGAATAGAGCAGGAAAGAGGGGCGATTTTTCCCTGGGCGCATGTTTAGACAGAAAAGATGTGGACTAGTCATGCAGATGGACATTATGTGGACTATAGGAAATTTGCATTTGGTTTGGGCAGCTGGTCACTAAATAAAAATTTCTACCATATGATAATGATTTGTTTATGCATTGATCTAATCATACAGCACTTTTGCGTTTTTTTTTAGTTTGATAAAATGTCAATTGAAAAAATCATACTCACAGCAATCTTTGACAAGCGCGAAATCGCCACTTTTTCAATTAGAAAGTTCTATTTGTATGTGCAAGAAACAAATATAATTTTAAAAAAGTGGCGATTTCGCGCTTGTCAAAGATTGCTGTGAGTATGATTTTTTCAATTGACATTTCATCAAACTAAAAAATGCAACAGTCTTCTGTGATTAGATCAATGTATAAACAAATCATTATCATATGGTAGAAATTTTTATTTGGTGAGCAGCTGCCCAAACCAAATGCTAATCTCCTATAGTCCACATAATGTCCATCTCAAAATAGTCCACATCTTTTCTGTCTAAACATACGCCCGGGGAAAAATCGCTTCTTTTTCCTGCTCTATTCTTAGAGCATTTTTCAAGGCTAGTCTACCCCTTTTTCGGAATTAAATTAAAAAATAGCCTAATAAACTATAGTTTTAGCTGCGCAATGACATTATGTTTATAATCATTCCATTGCCGAGATATACTTTTTTAAATAAAAAATAATAATAAAAAAAGACAAATTTAAATTACAAAATTTACCCTCGTTGTTTAATTATAATTAGTGCGGTGCAGTGGCTCTCCAGACAAAGTTTAAGGCCCATTCACACTTACACACAATGCACAATGCACAATCCACGATGCATAATGCGCAATGCACAATGCATTATAGTACCTGTTCACACTTACGCACAATGCATAATGCATTAAAACAAATTTTCAGCCAAAAATATTGTTAAATACGGTTTAAAATGCTTGTTTCTCTTATTAAAAAACGAAACTTAACAAAGAATAGCGTTGCTGCAAATCCGAGTTGACAAAAAAACTCGAATTGACCGATTTTGGGATAAACAATCCTGAATATTAGTCAACAAAGCTAAAAAAAGCCAAAATATAGTTCTAAAATCACTCTTTTTGTATTTATTTGGCATAGAATTATGTTTTATATTTGTTTAAACACAAAAAATATGTTTTAAATTTTTTGTATAATGAAATTTGAAGTCGTTTGTTCAAGAATATTTATTATTTGATTCGTTTTTTAAAGCAAAAGATTTCTCAACGTATGTACTTTGCGAAAAAAGTGCGCACATATTTTCGAAGCGCGCTGGTACTCGCACAAAACTTGGAACGCCCTTTTAAGTCCCATAATGCAATGTGCATTGTGCATCGTGCATTGTGCATAAGTGTGAACGGGCCTTTACCTACGTTCTCTAATTATAGTGTGGTGCTGTCGGGGCTAAACCGTCGCGTGGCGCTCCCGCGCCACTGACACATTATTATTTTTTTAATAAAACTTTGAATTAATTTTGTCATCAGAAATGTGAGAAGTAAAAAAAAGTACTCTGTTGTTTTCACCGTTTTCCGCGCGGTAAGCAGATGGCGCTGGGAACTGGTTCGGTTTCTGCCACCAATTAAAACAGGTCTGCTTTTTTGTGTGGTTTTTATGAGGGGCTGTTCGTTGTCTGCTCTGTACAATCCTTAATGATGCCAAAAGGCTGTTATTGTGTGGTTGAGAGTTTTTATTTGTCTATTTTTTCAATTTATTATTTCGATCAATAAATTGATAACAAAAAACTAAATGGAAAAAGTGGCTCCTAAAAAAGTTGCATCATTTTTTCTTCTTTCCAATGAGCCCATGTTTATTTTTGATCAATCAGTAACGAAGGAGGAATATCGATTTTAATAATTGAGCGTTAGAATAATAATAATAATAATAATAATAATAATAATAATAATAATAATAATAATAATAAAAAAAAAAAAAAAAAAAAAAAAAAAAAAAAAAAAAAAGAAGAAGAAGAAGAAGAAGAAGAAGAAAAGAAGAAGAAGAAGAAGAAGAAGAAGAAGAAGAAGAAGAAGAAGAAGAAGAAGAAGAAGAAGAAGAAGAAGAAGAAGAAGAAGAAGAAGAAGAAGAAGAAGAAGAAGAAGAAGAAGAAGAAGAAGAAGAAGAAGAAGAAGAAGAAGAAGAAGAAGAAGAAGAAGAAGAAGAAGAAGAAGAAGAAGAAGAAGAAGAAGAAGAAGAAGAAGAAGAAGAAGAAGAAGAAGAAGAAGAAGAAGAAGAAGAAGAAGAAGAAGAAGAAGAAGAAGATGAAGAAGATGAAGAAGAGGAAGAAAAAAGAAATGAAGAAGAATGAAGAAGATGAAGAATAAGATGAAGAAAAGAAGATGAAGAAGATCAATAAGATTAAGAAGATTAAAAAGATGAAGAAGATGAAGAAGATGAAGAAGAAGAAGAAGAAGAAGAAGAAGAAGAAGAAGAAGAAGAAGAAGAAGAAGAAGAAGAAGAAGAAGATGAAGAAGATGAAGAAGATGAAGAAGATGAAGAAGATGAAGAAGATGAAGAAGATGAAGAAGATGAAGAAGATGAAGAAGATGAAGAAGATGAAGAAGATGAAGAAGATGAAGAAGATGAAGAAGATGAAGAAGAAGAAGAAGAAGAAGAAGAAGAAGAAGAAGAAGAAGAAGAAGAAGAAGAAGAAGAAGAAGAAGGAGATGAGCATGAATCTAAAATTTTACCCAAGTTCTCTAATTATGGTTGGCGCGGCGCCACGGGGCTAAATCACCCCGTGGCACTCCCGCTCCGCCCATGATAAAATAATAAACAAAATATATAAACTAAAAAAACCCACGATAACTTGTTTGTTTTCCTAATAAGTTAAAATTACTTCACTCGGTAGGTTTTGTATGATTGCCATTCGCGTAGATTCGTCAAATATGTTTGCTAAGTGGCCACCATTAGAGGCACAGTTTGTTTCTGCTTGATTCTGGGTTTTTCGCTCATCGAAAAGCTGGTAGCATACTTTATGATAGAGTAAAACGTTTATTCCTTTTTCAGAACACCAGTTTAAAGCTAAACAACTATGGTTACTGCAAAATATGAATTGACAAGTAAAAATTGCATAAATGCTGCATTTAACATTAACCCGTTAATTGCTGCATCAAAAATTGCAACTTTGCAATTACTCTATGCAACATCTATTTGTACGCATGCATAGAACATATATATTTGTTTACTAAAACATTCTGTAATGCATATTTAAAGACAACCAACTGGTTTGTGTTTTAAAGCTCAAACATAAAAACCACTTGTTCAAAATTTAAATACTACTAAAGATAAAAAAACAAATTATACAATAGATTTAATTACAGTCGAAATACTTATGGGCTGGTGGTATTTTTAGAATTTAAACCATTGATATTAAACATTTGTTAAAATCTTAATAGAGTCTATAAGTGCCAGTGTTGCAGAATAGATCTTCCCCCTATTTTTCTTCCCTTGGAAGATTTATTCTAGTGCGCTCTAGAATAGATCTTCCCCCAGAAGATTTATTCTGGTGCGCTCTAGAACAGATCTTCCCCCCTAGAAGATTTATTCTGATTTACACCAGAATTGACCGGAGCTCTAGAGCATAATATTGGAGGGTTGAAACATTAATAATTCCAGAACCCCGAAGAAGATATTTTTTTTTATTTCTGTGTTTTTTTTCAATGTGTTATATTTAAAAAAAAATAAACTTAAAAAAAATTATTATAAAACCATTGAAAATAATTGCAAAAATATCAAAAACATAGTTAAAGGTTAAATAAGTAAGTTTAAAAATACTTTTTTAAAAGGTTGAAGAAACTACTCTTTTTATCGCTGAAGCTTCAGATTTAAGAGAATAAATCAGGACAAATGAATATATTAAGAAAGTTCAAAATATAGATGTTTTATTTCTTGTTATTTTTGGTTTTTGATTGTTTTGTTTTTAGACCAACTTATAATTATTGTATTTTGCAGGATTTAGCAATACACTTGTAAAAATTTCAAAATCTGATAAAAACTTTTTACACTTGTTCGTCAGGTAACGCACAAAAAGCACATCACAAGCTGTACCTAACGGATGTGGCCAAACTAAATTGTTTTATAAGTATAATATGCAAATATTTCTTTTTTTCAATGCATTTGATAGGGAAGGGGGGACGAATTTTTCATAGACAATAAGCCATGAAGGATTTGCTCCCAGTATGAATATTAGAAGGGGGCGAATATATAATGATGAGGGAAAAAATCATAGCAAGTGTCTATGAGGAATTCTCCAGAAGGCGAAAATATAATATCATGGGGGGGCGAAAATATTAGCCAACACCGACTGCTTTTTTATATTTTTTATTATTACATTTTTGCAGATTTTAAGCGTTGCTAGACAACTAAGACATTTTTTTGTATCAATTAAAATAATTTTATATATTTACTAGTAGAAACTGTTGACGTTGTAGATAGGAATGATGCTGTAGATGTTAAAGGCATTGTGGATGTTGAAGTAGTTGTTGTTTTCTGCTCTAAAATTAGTTTTTTAAGAATGCTAAAATTAGGTTTATTCACGATTTTACCAAGTCATTGCGGTGTTCACAGGGCCATACGAAACTCAACACATGGACGGTTAGAAAAATAAATGAATTTAAAAAAATTAAAAAAAAGAAATTTAGAAAAAAATTCTTTAAATAAATTTAAAACAAATACTGCAAAACAAGTTTGTTTTTAATGTTTTGCTTATAAATCTAGCCATAACTCACGAACCCATAGAGCAATTGTAAAAAGTAAACTATCATTGAACTCATCAAAAACTGTAATATTTAATGCTGTATTTAGTTTTAATTATTCCAAGTTTTTTATTTGATTAATAAGTTAAAACTCTCTAATAATTTACACAATAGTTCATCAAACATTATTTTGATATTTTTGTTTTTTTAAAAAATATTAGGAATAAAATGATACCTGAACCTTAAAAATTAATTGATTATTTAAAGAGTTATGACTATTTGTATATAGCGCTAATGTTAAAGTCGACCAAATAATAACCGCATTTTTTACTGTTAAATTTATATCACTAATATAATAATAAATTTTACACTTAAATTTTGAGTTTTGCTATTTTATATAATCTCAGAGCAAGATTTTTTTGTTTTAGCTTATGAAATTTGTGGTTTAGTGCTGAAGTTGCTCAGAGTTAATTTTAAAATATAAAAATAAAACTCAGCACTCACAGTCAAAATTTGACACTTCTTACAAAAAAATTACTCTTCAAATTGTCTAAAAAAATCCAGAGTTAAAACTTAACTGCCAATTAACCAAAAAAACCTTAAATGTACAAACTGAAACAAAAGAATCCAGTTGTTTTTTGTTGACTTTAACTTTAGCACTATATAAAATTAATCGTAACTTTAGAAATCATAAATTAAATTTTACAATTTAACTATCATTTTATTTTTTATATTCTTTAGAGAAAAGTAGTATCAAAATAATTTTTGATGAACTATTGTGTGAATTATTAGAAAGTTTTAACTTATTAAACAAATCAAAAATTTCGAAATCTGAAACAAGTCTCTTTAAAACCTGTAAATTAATAACAGATTTTGTGAAATTTTCAGAAAAACAAAACCGAATAAAAACAATACGTGCTTTAGTTTGCATTTTTTAACCATTAATAAAACTGAATTCACATAAATTTCTGTCAAAGTGGATTAACTTTTTACATGAGTTAACCAGCTGTAAATACCACAGTATCAGTTAAGTCACACGTCGTCAAAACGATACAAAAAAAGTATAACGCAAGCGTCACAGTAACCATGAAAAATTTTTGTCAAAATAAGTTATCGCATTCCGCATTAAATTTTGTAATTTATCATTATTTTCGTATAAAGCAGAACATACCGCCATATTAACGGCTTTTTAAAATCAAATATCAAGTTTTAAGTCCGAAAAACATTGAAAAATTCAGATTTAATATAAGGCGACTTTTTCTTTAATGTTTCTATTTATTACATAAAACAAATTAGATGTCAATGTATTTGTTAAATTAAGTTAAGCCACTTTGACAGAAATTTATGTGAATTCAGTTTTATTAATGGTTAAAAAATGCAAACTAAAGCTTTTACACATATTGTTTTTATTCGGTTTTGTTATTCTGAAAATTTCACAAAATCTGTTATTAATTTACAGGTTTTAAAGAGATTTGTTTCAGTCTTTTCTGGCATTTAGTTTTTAGACTTATGTAGCTTTATACTATTCCATTTAATATAAGGATTTTTTTTGAAACTTTGTTTCGTCTTTTGCTAGAATTTCCGCCTTTTAATGCATTGAATTCAGTGTTATTTATTAAAGATATAAAACATTAAAAAATTTACTCATTTTAAAAGAAACGTCATGGTCTCCTCATGATATGAATACAATTACTTTCATGTCCAAAACTTCAATGTAATTTTAATTAGTATACTATACAAAAATTAAGTGTGGGTAACTCCGTAAAATTGTATGGAACCTGAAAGAACAATATAAAATAGTGTGTTTTTCTTCTGTTTATACTTTTTTAGTTATACCTGATTTAACCACTTTTTTGGAAATTAGCTTTATTTGGACTTTTGTTTTGTGCTTGATTTTTCTGGATTGATGGTTTATTTTTAAACAACAAAAGCACACCATTGTAAATAATTTTTCCAGGTTCCATACAATTTTACGAGGTTACCCAGACCAGTCTTTTCTCGCATTAAATTTTTGGAGTGATTGTAGCTTTAGTATTCTATATAAAAAAGAGTTTTTTTTGTTTAGATTTTGATAAATTTCGGTCTATTGAAACATTGTATCCCGCAGCGCTCACACGTCACCCAAGATTTATTTCATTTTATTTTTTTAAATATTTTTATTGTTGCCATATGGCTGCTAATTAGTGGTAAGGATATTTTTTCATTCTTCCCATTGAAAATTAGCAATTTTTGTAAAAAGGTAAAGAATTATAATTTAAACCAAAAAAATAACCACAAGAGAATGTGTATTACTGAATGAAGTTACTTAATATGTAATTCAGTAAGAAAAAAAAGTGTCACACAAGTACCCCAGTACCTAATGCGTAACTTAGAAAAAAACTGGTCGTTTTTCACATGAACAGAGGTTTAACTACGGGCAATAGAGCATATACGAGAATAAAATTCAGGTGAGGCGGCAATTTAGCATCTACGTGCAAAAAATCAGCTCCAAATATTTACCACAGAAAAAAATTTTTGGGGGACCCAAAAAAAAAGAAAAAAGTTAAGCAAATTAAGCTTATTAGTATGAAATTCAGGTATGTTTAGCAAAAGTTTTTAGGTTTTTAATATCAGAAAAATATGGGTAATATTTTAGTTATGTAAAATGTTTAGACTTTTAATTGGCTAAAAAACTACTAAAGGTTTTGTGATTTTCGATTACGCCATCAACAACGGTTAACCGCGCAGTGACTTAACCCATTTAATATAAGGGAAAGAGCGCTCCGCGCTCTTCCCTGAAAATACTTTGTCACATTTAATAATTAAATATTTCCATATTTTATTGGTTTTTCGCTAGTTATTTATGTTTAAAAATACTTTTAAGACTGCTAGATAGTTGAAATATAATATAGTTAAAATTCAGGAAGTTTTTTATAAAAAAAAATTAATTTATTACAAAGTTAACTTAAAAGCTTAAACTTAATAACCCACTTGGGGTGGGTTTAAAAAAAGACGATATATTAACATTGTTTGTCTCATTTATATCATCTTGTTAAACAACGGAAGCGGGAAAGTGCAAATTTTGTTTAAAGATGTGGTGCAAAGTCGAACTTTTTGGCTTTGATTTTGATGTTTTTTTGTAAAAACTTTACCCCTGCCCCCAATAGTCGAGATTGGGAATTGTCGAGATATTGCGTTTCCCCTACAAAACACCTGGGATTTTTTTTGCTATAAATACGAAGTGACGGCAAAAATGATGGCCAAACTTCATCAAATTGCTGCCGTCGTTTGGTTTTTTTAGCAAATAGTCGCGGGTTTTTTGTACCAGAAACGCAATATCTTGACAAATACTGCACCAAACTTAATGATAAAGGTATAAAATTAAAGTAGAAAGTAGCCGCTTTTTTGAGTGCATAATTTGTAACTTACACCTATTGAGCAATTTTTCACATACAGAATTGTCAAATAACTTGTCATAACTTGTCAAAAAATGGTCATAACTTCTGAACCTCTGGAGATATTTTGTTGAAAAATTTTTTGTGAGCTATTGGGGACAGGAAAAGAGTAAAAATCAAAGACAAAAAGTTTAACTCCGCAGTTCACTTTTAATAAAAACAAGAGTTTATGACTGACCCCTAGTTCACTATTCATTTTATAACAAAATTATGATTGCTTTCAAATACTTTTTTAACATAAATATTTTTTAAACCGTACAATGGATTCACAATAAATATGATCAATCCATTTCTAAAAAAATCTATTTTTTTTTGCTTTTTTCTATTTAAAAACTTTAATAAAAAATAACCTTTTTTTACACTAGATTAAAAAAAACCAACAGATTTTTGTTCTTATTTTAACTAAATAAAGTAATCGAAGATAATCTAATTATTATTTATTTCAACCATCTATTTTATGACGTATTTAAAAAAAACTTTATTTAAAGCATTACTACAATTTGAATTGGGTTCATAAATTGTAAAGCACTGCGTGTATAAAATCGCTGTTGAGTGCCTTAGATTGTAGATAAGGATTTTTATTGAAGACCCTCTGCGCGTGCAAATTACCATGGATATATACATGCTGTCACATTTTGTTTCAAACAGCTGAGTTTTTTTTGTAATATCTGCGCCCTGCAGATATTGATTGTTTAAAGACACTAACTACTTGACTGTCTACTTCACTAACTACTTTCTGCCTACTTCACTAACTACTTTCTGCCTACTTTGTAACTACTTTGTTAACTACATGTATTAACTACTTTATTTTTTGAAAGTAGGTAGTTAAGTAGGTAGTTAACTACTTTTGAAAAAGAAAGTAGGTAGTTAAGTAGTTAGCCAAAATCATGGTAGTTAAGTAATTAACGACTTAAGTAGTTATCACAACACTAGTTGAAAGATGGCAAATATCCAATTGCGAATGCTAGCTGGAATTTTAGCTACGCTGAGAGGAATTACGCCACAATTGAACGTGAAGCACTAGCTATTGTATGGGCAGTAAAACACTTTAAAACCTATTTATGGAAACATCAATTTACAATAACTACAGATCATGCACCTTTAAAATACATATTTACATCAGGCAGATTACTTTGAAACATCTGAAACGATGGGCATACCACTTACAGAATACAGCGTAAACAAAAATGAGTATAAAACTGGAAAGAGCAACGGAAATGCTGACGCACTATAAAGGATTCCTCAGATGGTGCTGTAATTGACCCGGAACCTCCTTTCCAAAATAAAGGTAACCAAACTTTAGCTGAAAAACCAGTTTTATGCCCTAATGACATAGCAATAGATACCACAGCCCTGGATCATCTACCGCCAAATCAAGGTAATCTGGTGATTGTTGGGGTTCCTGACATTGATCTGAAGAAGCTTGATTCTGTTCCTCTAGTCCTTCTATCAACTCCTGATGACGACACTTCTTTGCACATTAAAGAACCAAAGACAGATCCTCCATTTCGAGAGATCTATAAAAATCTTAATAGGAATGAGCTTTCTAAGAAACGTGCTGATCAAGAGAAAATAATTCATTGGTCTGAAAATTATTTCCTTAAGGATGGTGTTCTCATGCATGTCTTAGGTCAACGCCGACATTGTAGTCCCCAGTTTTTGGGTCAAATTGTATTACCGCAAGGACCACGTCGAATCAAATCCTTACATTCTGCACACAACAATATTCTATCTTCTTATCTTGGTACACATCGTACACTAGCTGATCTTCTTCTTCGTTTCTTCTGGCCAAAAGTGAGCCATGACGTTAATAAATATGTGAAATCATGTATCGCTTGTTAAAGACGAAAATCAGATCCTCATGCGGCCCAACCAGAGATGATGCCTACAATGGTAGGAAACATTTTTGATTGAATTGCTATGGACATTCTGGGTCCTTTAACACAAACTAGAAGATGTAATTGGTAGTCACAGAATATTTAACCCACTATGCTATGTGTTTTGCTCTAACTGACCAGAAGGTCGAAACCATAGTTGGAGTTGTTCTGGAAAAAGTAATAACCACACACGGTGGTCCTTTGGAGATTCTCACAGAACAAGATACAAATTTTCAAAGCCAATTATTAGCACAGTTATGCGAGATCACAAATACAAAGAATATCATTACAACTGCTTATCATCCTCAAACAAACGGAATGACAGAACGATTTAACAGAACGCTAATGGCAATGCTTACGCCTTATGTCAATGAGCATCACAATTGTGGCGGATAGCGTTGAGCAGTTTAGGGTAAGTTAAATTAACAATATTAATTCATTTTTTAAGTGGTCATTACACTCGCGTTCAACCACGTTTTCATTTCAATTTAAACATTTTTAAAATATATTAATGTACGCGCTGTAATCAAATTACAGTAGCCCGCGCCTGTCGCCGCGCGTGTCAAAACAATCGCTTATAGCAGCATGTGCGCTCCACACGGTGCGTGGGCCCAGTGGGTTCCGTAATTACTGGTTTGCGCTTTTAACTTCGTGACCAGTCGTTTACCATCTGAATTGGAACCCCTTTGTTGGCAGTCCCGGCATAGGTACTTATATTTTTACCTTTATTATATTCAACGATTTTCCCTTGAGATGCCAACCGCTGTAGTTGGCCTCGGCCAACTTAGGTAAGGACCTGTGTGTTAAGTGGGGAATTCACAGGGGCTTTCTGTGGATTCTCCTTTGAGATTAAGGCAAAAATTTACGAAGTGTATTGGTGGAGTGGCCACGAACTGGTACAGGTATTCCATAAAGAATTTTGCACGTAGCCTACCAACCCATTTGGTAGTTTGTTTAAATTAAGTTTAAAGGTTACATAAACCCTCGGTGGGGTGTCGTCAAGGACACCCACCGTTTTTTGTAAAATATCGTTTTGTTTTTTAATTGGGAAAATTTCTAAAAAACCAAGTATTAAAATATAATTCAAATCAAAGCCTCTAATTAAATTAGAAATATTAAAAATTCATTTATTTTTATTGCTTGTTTTTAAATTGCTAAAAAGTGTTTTTAACGGCTATAAAACAATAGCCTTAGCGTTCCAAAAACGCCTTAAAACAAAGCCTTTTGTCAAAATCAATCAACTCAATTTGCTCAATGTGCGTAGTAATTATTCTGCTCTTTTGCTCGCCGCAACGCGGTCTGTTTACTCGCGTAAATTAACCATAAATAAACTCTTTGTGTAAACTGTTGTGTAGCCTCTTATCTCCGTAAGTAATCTGCCAACGCAGCATCTAATCCATAAAACATGTAAACTAGGCACTCACTGTGCACAAAAAAAAACTAAGCTTAAAACCACAACCAAAACATTCAATACAGAATCCCACACAACACATTGGAACCAAGGAACTCGAACCTTAATCCAATCCCTCACTTTTTCCCCTTAACGAGACGTTAAAATTGCACTAGTAATTTTAATGTTTTGTTGAAACCTAAACCCCACGACAAGATTCGCCCCTGCACTTATGCTGTTCTTTCCCAGTTCGGTAGCTTTATATTTTCCAAGCACACCGTGGCTGAGGTCTTGAAGTAACTTTTTGTAGGACTTGAGCAAAGCTCGGGTCTAATATCATTATTCATTTTCAACCCCGTTACTTCAAGGTTTCAGTAAATAAATTTTTTAGTGAGGCTACCAAGCCCAACGAACTAATCGAGCATTACAACAATTCGCTGCAAACTTTTTGTAGAAGTCTGACACCATCAGACTTCTCAAATTAAGCTTCCAAAATCGTACTGGTATTTTTAATGTTTCATACCAGTCCCTTACCCACCGCTAGTTAAGCCAACGCTAACCTTTACTTTTCTTCCAATATTTGCAAGATTTGTTCAAAATTTTCGCCCTAACTTTTTGAAGGAGTGAGATCATATTGCTCTTATTTTTCTGCCCCAACACGGTAATGTTTTACCGTATTAATTAATGTAAAACACGGTAGTATTTTCCTAAATTGGATATGGTCCTCGTTTAGCATTTGGCAGCATTCGGATATATCTCGTCTACTTTGTGGAAAATATTTGAAAAGGGATTCCAAAGGAATTCCTCCTTTTCCCAACACGGTAGTATTTTCCTAAATTGGATATGGTCCTCGTTTAGCATTTGGCAGCATTCGGATATATCTCGTCTACTTTGTGGAAAATATTTGAAAAGGGATTCCAAAGGAATTCCTCCTTTTCTCAACCTCCCCTACCGTAACCCAACTTCGTGAACCGACTTGACCCCCCCGGTCAAGAGGGTGTGTTGTGTGCCTCCTCACTTCCCAAGGTTAAACATTAAGGTCAATCGTGCAAACTTCTTTATTGTGTATAAAGCGGCTGAGCTGAATTAAAAGGAAGTGCAGCATAGAGTCTTACAATAAGTGCGATAAGTAAGCCGTGTGTACCGGGCCGCAAGATCATCAATTTACCGGCTTGACCCTTGTGCGCCCGCTACATATTGGAGCCGATAACTAAAGAATTTTGGTATTTTATTACCACCGTGGTGCTCCAAAAATTTCTTTAGTTGTCCGATTTGCTTGTTGCACTTAATTTTTTCTTTTTGTGTTTTTTTCAAAAAAATTGTTTTTAAAGCTGACTTTAAGGTAATCCTTGCATCTAGGTTTGTATTGTGTATATTTATATTATATATTGCATATCGTGTATACCCTCCGTAGGTTCCCTCCCAGAATTTATGTGAGGCAAGGATTACAAGCTTATAAAATTTTTGATTAAAAATAAATATCAATTATTCATAGTGAAATGACCGAACGGACACCACCACCTCATTTAAAAACCTCAACCATAGGTCAAGGCCTCAACCCACTTCGAGGTTCGGTGGGTGATCCAAATGTTGAACAGTCAGCAGGTAGGGAGGACATAAATACTCGTGTTTTAGGCATTTCAGCTGACGCAGTAACTTTTGATGTACCAAGTACATCAAGAGTTAACCCAGCGGGACCGCGGGAAATGCTAAGCAAAAAAAAATAGCTCTACAACCCACTGGTTTGAATAAGGGGGAGACGGGGTTATCCGAACGGTTGACCGACCCTCCTACTTCAGTCATTACTGATACAACAAGACGCAGGACAAAGCTCTCCAAGACGTCAATATCTGATGAAAAAGACAAGCAGCGCCAGCTAGCCAAAGCCAAGGAGCGCAAGGAATGGGCCAAGCGTCGTCAACTTCGATGGGATTCTTCAATCAGGAATGGTTGGTCCACTTGGATAACCGGTCAAAATGGGCAAACCAACTCGCCAAGAGACGTCGTTGGGATAAATATATTTGGTAACCAAGGGGGTAATCTTAACTGAGAAGAAAAAGAAGGCGAGGTCTTCTCTGCGACCGGTGCGCCCCTGGAACATGAAGGGTCGTCACAGACTGTTAAAACAGTTAAAAATTGTAAAAAAGTTCAAAAAGGTCAGTTTTTGACTACAGAATCCTCAGAGGATTCTGACGATTCTCAACCTCCTTCCAGGCAGGTGGGGGAAGTGGGGAACTCCCAGTCTTGAAGGAACCCCCAACCAAACCCTAAGCTCGAAAACCTCGAACAGCAGGTAGCAAAATTGGCACAAGTCATGGAAACCACCATGACTCTTTTTTCGAGAAATGAGCAAAGGCTCCAAAAAGTTGAGCAAACGCAGCACGATGTTGCGGGGATGAATAGTGGTGCGCCGGGTTATCCGAGTGCTCCTATCCATCCCAATACATTCGCTGAAACCGTCCCAAAGTCCCAAACTGAACCTCTTTTGCGAACACAAAATCAATATTTTTTGTGCTACCAAAATTCAGCTGTGCCACCTTTTTCTCAACAAAAGAAAACCCGATACATGAAATACGATTTCGCCAAACTATTCTCCACCTCCGTCAAGAAATTTAGCGGTGAAAAAACACCATAGCTTTTGGAGCTTGGTTAAAGGAATTCCAGTCCATAATGGTATCAGGAGGTGTAGCGTGGAAAGATCGGGTCCTCTACATAGGTCATGCCCTTGAAGGCCTAGCTAAGCAGACTTACGATAGTCTAGAAGCGTATATCCGAGACGATTTTAGCCTAGTCCTTGAGCAGTTGCAGGACACTTTTGAAGACTTAACAGGTACCATTGCTGATCAACTCCATACCAGAGTGCAAGCAGAAAATGAAACTGTAGAACAGTTTGCTGTTCAAATTTGTAAGCTTGTCAATGCAGCTTACCCAGCGGAAGCATACTCACCGGTACAGCGTGATGAAAATCGTATCCATTATTTTTGGAATGGTTTAAAACCCGATATTAGGTGTGAGTTTATGCATGGTAGATCGTCCAACTAAATACGTGCAAGCCGTTCGTAAAGCTAGTAAGGCTGAAGATTTAATCAAGGCGGACTTGAGTAAAAAAACTATTGTCGCATACTCCGCGCCAGCATCTTCTTCTCAATGTGGTTGGGGAAGTGCCTCTTACCGCGGGGGAAGGAATGCTCGCGGGATATCGCGCCAAGGTGCTAGTAACGGAAATAACCCGCGGAAGCAGAACGGACAAAGCCGTCCTATTGATAATCAACAAAAAGCGTCGAATAATCAGGTGGTTAGCAATCCTACTGGAAATAATTCCGACAGACAGTGGACACAGGATGGACGTCCTATCTGTGATTATTGCAACCGTATAGGTCACACAAGTCGTAATTGCTGGTTTAAACCTGGAAACAATAGGGGTAATTATAGATGGGGTCAAACATCTTTTAATTGGGGAAATAATAATAACAATAGGTTTAATAACCGCCAATTTAACAATAATAATAATAATGGGTATAATGACGTTCGTCAACAAAATTTCCAAAATCAAAATAATTATCAACAACAAAATTATAACCCTCAACAAAATAATTACCAACCCCAAAATTTTAATAATGCTAATAGTGGCTATGCGCCTCCTGTTTTACAGCCGAACATGGGAAACGGTAGCTACCAAAATGTGCAACCTGGTCCTTCAAACCAGATAGCGGCAGCCGCACCGCCCAATATTGTGGGGGGTCTGAGTCTTGCTGCAGCAACAGCGGGAGCAAGAGTTCTACCTGCGGTCGGATCAGTTGAACCACTTTTTCCGCGGGAAGAGAAGGACCGCTACAGTTTTTCTCTCTTCCACGGGGAAGCCTTGACTAATACTGCCCAAAGAGGGAGTTCTGCTCACACGCTAAATATTGTTGGTCCCAGCTGCACGGTTGAACCAATCCAATTTGCTTGTCATCATTTAGATACAATAACTACTAATCCGTATATACTGAATCCCTGGGAAATGACCTCAACTGCAGGGAAGAGATGCAGAGGTAGACAAGAGGATAATACGTCTGAGAGTGTCGTAGGTGGTGAGGAGCAAAATGCAGTAGTTGGGGGGATAACACCTGGGCAAAATACAAATATAAGCCCCCTCCAAAACCCTAACCCAACCCACCCCACCCTTACGGCGCAGGCGGAATCGGTTCCTCAAAATAATTTGCAAGATAGTTTGCTATCTATTACTCTGTGTTCTGTACACATAATTGAGTCCTTAGACAATAATTTGTTACATCTGGACGACCAAATTACGCTCTTAATGGGGTCAATATTGTCTTGAGTTGAAACTGAAGTGCATACTGTTAACACTTCCCCAAGCGATTCATCTCTTTCTGCAAATACTGTTGAATCATTCGATGTGTGCTTACATTTAAACACTGAATCGAATGAACTGGGCGTAGAACTGGACATTAATTTCATGGATAATTTATCTGACGCTATTTTTCGAGATAGTGGGCAAATTGTTGATGAACATTCCCTTAGCATGGACCAACCCGGATCTTCATCCTGGGGTGAAGAGATGCCCATGGCAAATGCTTCGTCTTCCAGCAACAGCATCCTAATCTGGGAGGATGAAGTCGTTGTCAACCCGTCACTGCCCTATTCCCCCTCTCGGATAGAGGGCAATCCTTCTCAAATCCCAAAGGTAAAATCTCAAAGCGTCAACCCCACACTCCAGAACGCCAATAACGGGTGCCGTTATCTACAGAAGAGATTGATATGGAGTATGGACAACCTTTGCAGGAAATGCGTATCACTGTTCACAAACCACATCACCCCATAAGCACTAATTATTATGATCCTTCATGGACATCTTCCAACAGCAAACAAAGTCTCAAAAGCGGTTCCTCAGCGGAACCTCATGAGTGTATATGTGGTGCTATCCACTGTATTCGGGCGCATCCTCCTCATAGAGTTTCACCCTCTCGTGAAGTCAACCGAAATGAAGACGAATCATCCACTGGAGCTAGTGATTTCGAACTCCCAGACACACATTCTATCACACGTCGAACAGCATTGAAACGTCATAAGCATAGATACCGCCGGTATCCTTGGAAACAGCATGAACGTGATCTAGTCACGTGGGCTTGGAACCGCGCTCGCGGTAATTCTTTGGCGCTTCATCCTAGTAGTCCTCAACCGCTTCCCGAAGCGGAGGTTAATCGACCAAGTCGTCCACCATTAAATGTTCATCAACTAAGAGCTCACCGTAAGCGCGCTAAAGAAAGACGACGTTTAAGAAAATTAGGTCATTCTGAAGAAGAGGTATTGAGGTTACTACCACCTCTTCCACCAACACCCAATCCAAGCTTAAGACAAATAAACGCACCTCAATTCGAAAACTGACGTAGTGCAACCTTTTTCCACGAAGATGGAACTCAGCATCGTCAGTTAGTAGGACGTCGATATGCACGTCGTTTGTTCTTTTTCGCTCCCAAAACCTGCCGTAATAGGGACGCCCCTTATTTAGTAGTAGTCTCCGTTCACGTCCGAGGTATTATACAACCTATCGTTATTCGTACT
>JASAMX010003945.1:0-70846 GCA_030248175.1 Microlaimidae sp. YZB2_3 | reverse complement strand
ACGTATTGCTCTTCAAGTTTAATCAAGATAATGAATGATTGTACCGTGTTCAAATCGGAATTCGGTTAGGTTTTTTGTTTATGGTTTTGTATTGACTTCTTGTGTTTTATACATGAACCTATGCAATAAGCTCTATAATTTATACTCTAAACTTACAAGGACTGAGCAAGCCGCTACGATGAAGAGAATTATGAACGAGAGGAAAGTGATCTCTTGATCCTTTTGCTGTATTTTCTCTGTGCTCTCGCTCTAGTTTCACCCGTCTCCATGTTTCTTTTTATGAATATTTCACACTAAAAACTAAACCCATCTGTTTCACATTTTAAAAATAAATTTTTCCATCGAACGTCGCGTGGTAAGTCAGCTATTTTCAAATCGTAATCAGATGTATTTTGGAGTACATACAAAGTTATGTTTTAGGTTTTGACCATTTTTGGTTTATTAAAATTGTAGGCACTTTTGGACAATAAATGGAGCGATTGAGCAGACCGGCGAGACGGTCAATTAAAGCCTTTGTACACTCGGTTCTCTTTTTGACGTCAGTTCAACAAATTATTTTTTAATCATGTTTTTTTTTGGGTTTCAGATTTTTTATGGAAAATAAACATTTTTCTTAATTAAAACCTAAAAAATAATTAATTAGATACGAGATTTTTAAAAACTACTTTTTAAACCCAATGATTTTATGATTTTTTGTAAATTTGTTGTGGATTCAATTTGAATCATTAAAAATCTGAAATTAGTTTCAAAATCTACAATATTTCGTTAGCATATTGTTCATGCTGTTGTAATTAGGGAAGGAGCCAAAAAAATCTTCAAGCTCCTTTCCTTCTAAACTCTTTGAATATTTCGTTGCTCAGAGCATTTTATTGGCTAAAAAAGGAAATTTTTTCGGCTTTTGAAATTTTGAAACTTTTAACACCTAGAAAACGTTGAACAAATTGGGGTTTGTGATGCGTGTTAGATCACTGACTACTCATATATATGTATGCCGAGTGTGCACGAAACATATCGAACTACTTAGGCATATCATATACATATTTTTGCAAATTTTGGAGTCGATGAAGCGCTAAAAAGTGGGTAATTGGAGCTGTAAAAATGGGAAATTTTGACCCCAAAATGATTAACTTTTGAGTCGAAAATTTTTAAAAAACTTAAGCCTAGAAGCTTAAACTTAAACTCTATATTTTTTATTTTAGGTCGAATTTTTTTTTTTAAAGCTTTAAGGCGTAAGTTTTTCGAAAAATCTTACTGACGAAAAAACTGAGAATTTAAGCTGTTATATCTTGCTGACGAAACGGAGCAGTAGATTTGGCACAGAAAGTACATCTGACAGTTAATAAGTGTTTTCATGTTAAATGTTCAATGTCTAACTGAAATGTTTTTATGTTGGTGCCTAAATATCAAGGTTGCCTTTTTTCGGAGATTTTTATTTTTTTTTAGATGTACATAGTAATATTTTCTGTGGTGACTCATTTTTCAGCGTTTTGTATCTATAATAGTTTAAAAATAATTTCATTATTTATTAAACGAACATTACAAAAAAGTTAAAGGCTAATGCATAATTAAATTTACAAAAAAAGCAGTCGGTTTTCCCCGCCCTACAGTAAAAACAAATTAAACACGTATTTTTTATAGGAATGCTTGAATAGTTTTTGATAAATTACTAAGTATATTTTTAATTAATTAATTTAAAATAATTTATTAACTGACTGAAACGAAGAATTAATTAAATAACGAATTATTTAATTGCAAAAAGGATTTAAAAACAATTTTAAAAAGCCCAAAATGGTTATTAATAATTAAAAGAAATATTTATAAATGGAGTTATACTGCGCGCATATAATAGAACTAAACGATGATTTGTTTAATGAATTAAAAATAATGATATGAAGAAAATACACGCGAAAAGAAATTGCTATATCTCATATTTTAAAAGGTGCATAATCTAATAAAAATATTTATGTTTGGTGGTATGTACTTATATTTGTGTGTTATAAATCTGATTAGATGCCCCGTTTTTTTGGAAGTAATATCGTTTTGGAGCTTTGAGTGTTATCCTAAAACTGAAAAAACTTTTATTTTTACGTTTCCAAAACAAACGACGTGTTTTGTGTTTCAGTAATAATGTTTTTAAACTATACATTTTTAAAAACCGCTCCCCTACAGTGATTTTTTCTTATGATAGGTTTATACTGGACAGCATCACACCGTTTAATATGATTACCAGTCACTTGTTCGATGTAAACGCGTTGTCACTTGAAACTCGTCTCACTCCTGCGTACATGCATCATTTTTCTAAACATTAAAATTCATACCTTTGAGCATTGGCAGTTTTTAAATTTTTACAAAAGTGTTTATGGTTTTCTATTGTACCATGAAAACTGCACATTTTTACATTTTTGAATGCGATTCAAATTAAAAAAAGACTTCTAATTTAATTTTAAAAAATTTTTGTTTGGGGAATATATGAGCTTCCTAGACTATTGTTTTAACATAATCCTGATTTTATGTATATTGTAAAAAATATTTGAAAAACAAAAAATATTGTAAAAGTAAGTTAAATTCCCACAAAAAAACGCATTAGCAATTGTTATAGCTAAAAATCGGGGGGCTATTTTATGAATTTTATAAAACTAAGCGCGCTGTCAAATTTTTTGTTTTGTTATTAGGTATAACTTAGCGCTTTAATTATGGACAGAAAAAATATCAAAATAACTGGTACGGTTTTTTAGAGCCACAAAAGGGAACTTGCAAAAACCATGGGAATTTTGAAAAACATGGAGCCATGAGGATGGGAACATGGAGCCTTTAAAAAAAGTGGTTTAGGGTTAAATTTAAACGCTTTGTTAGTAAACGTGTTAACTATTATTCGGTTTCAGATCCCCTATTTTTTGGCTCCAAAATTCCAGTTTCCAAATTTCCACCGCACTTTATTACCCTAATTCCAAAATAGAATAGTTAAGCGCCTTTTTAACCCAGACTAACCCTTTTCCATAACTGGGAAAATGTGAAGCGCCAAAACTAATATCTTGTGACTAAAAATTGTATAAATAAATATTAAAAACAGTAATTTTCACATTCAGCACCTAAAATTAGCCCAAAAAAGGGCACAAATAGATGAAGGCTACAACTAAGTGTATAATGTGACATTTTTATTCGTTGGTGCAACTTGATCTGAAGGTGCTTTTGACTGCCTTGTAAAGACTATACTGACAGAAAGTTGATGTTTTATCGAAGGATAAAAATTTTTTGAAGTTATAAGTCATATCATATTCCAATTTTCTTTGAAAATTGAACTTTCGAGACGGAACATAGAGGCATAATACAAAACCGTGCTCTGTTTTCATATTCATATCTAGCAAAATTATTCTATTTTTTTTTTTTTTTACCGAAACTGCCTCCATATAGCTTTATAAGGCGACTATTAAACGTGTTATAACAGCTAATATGAACAGCTGCTATTAAGCTAAAGGAGTTGAAGCTGAAAATAAAAATATTATTAACAAAAATATACATGCATATACCTTAAAATGTGAAACTCCTATATAAAAAAAATACAGAAAAGGTGGCCTTTATAATGAGCCTCTATATTTGAAATTGACACTCTCCACTATAATGGCATAGTAGCCATTTTAATTTAGCGAGAAAAAAAAGAGAGGAAAGCTATTATAAAAACCATTTATCCACTTAATTTCACTTCATATATACTCAAAAAAAAAATAGAAAAAAAGCCTGACTGAGTTTTCGCGTGTTGGACAGCATTAAACCAACACGGGGAAACTTGTGCGGCCCGGACAGTATTAGACTTGTGAGAATATATGAAGTGAAATTAAGTCAATAAATGGCTATTATAGTTTTTTTCTCTCCATTTTGACTTGCTGAATTAAAATGGCTACTATGCCATTATAGTGGAGAGTGTCATTTAAATATAGAGAGGTCTACTTATAAAGGCCACCTTTTCTGTACTTTTTCTTGATATAGGAGTTGTACATTTTTCGGTATATTATGTATTTTTGTTATTAACTTATAAATAACTGCTAGCTATCTTTTTGTTTGTTAACACTGTTAATACTTCTCAATTCGCATTAGTAAAAAGGCTTTTTTTACAAAATAAATTGCTGAAAAAGTTAAAACTAATAGTTGCTTATTTTTTGTATTTGACCAAACTGTTTCATTTTAAGCAAACAACTATGAACGCTGAAAATAAATAATATAGTTGTTGAAAAGAAAACGTAATCAAATAGAATACAACACAAAAACTTCCAGAAAAAAATATTCAAATAACGGGCACTCCCTACATGCTGTGCATTGATAATCATGTTATAAAAAGCAAAATCTTTATATTATCTGTAATAAACTGTAAAACTAAAATTGCAAATCTCTTTTGATAAACACTTAAAAATTAGAATTGTTACCTATAGAAAATGGCACCCCACATATCATGCGTTTTTTGGTTTTTTAGAGGGTTTTTTTGTTGTTGATTGGTTTGATTTTTTATTTTCTAGGGTATTCTTTCTTTATCTTTTTTTAATAATTAAAATATTAATATAGAAATATAAGCATCTTTTTTGTGTTTATTTGAAATATAATTTTTTAATTATTTCTGAAATCTACGGTTTTGAGCTCTGCTATTTTTTTATTGCTAAAGGCGTCTTAGCTATTGTTAAGGTTTTTAGTTTTCGTTCGGGTTTTTACGGATATTAGCTGCGAGGGTTTTATGGTTTTTATGTTTTCTGTTTTGGTTGTTTTGAGGTTTTGAGCCGATATTCGTTGTTTTGGTTTTTTCTGGGTTTTCGTTTTTTTTTCGTTTTTTTTTTTTTTTTCGGCTGCTTTTATTTGAAGTGGTTTTTTTTGCATCTTTTGATTTTATGCGTTTCTCAATAGTATATTCTGAATAAACTATTTAGCGGGCGCGGTGGCTCTGCATTGTTCCCGTGGCGCGCGCCATTTTGAGAGCGTGGGTAATTTTGATTGAGTTCTTTTTTCTCTTCTTCTTTCTCTTTTTTTTTTTTTTATTTTTTTTATTATTATTTTATTCCGCTCTCTTGCGCCTTCCCTATTCGTTATGATTGATTTGGGCTTGATAGAGAGGACTTCGTACTTTCTTATAACCATGTTTTTTCATGAAAACTCATAAAAGCATTAGCTAAGGTAGGTCCAAGTGGGTTGCCCATTGATATTCCGTCAATTTGCTGGTATAATTTTGAGTTGAATAAAAATGCGGAGTTGCTAACTGAAAGTTCTAAAAGTTCTTTTAAATCCGTTTTGTTAGAAAAAGATTGTGGCCAAGAATTCGTTTCAAAAAGGCTGTCGATGCATATGTTAATGGTTTCATGGAGCGGAATGTTGGTGAACAAGTTTTTTACGTCAAAGCTGGCCATGGTGTATTTTTCTGGTGAGTCAATGCGATAACCGTTAATGTCTTGCGCGAAGTTAAAAGAATCAGAAATAGTAAAGTCATTAGTTGTTTGTTGTTTTTGTTGTTTTTGCCGTTTTCCGCGCGGTTGAAGCAGATGGCGCTGGAAACTGGTTCCGTTTCTGCCACCAATTAAAACCCGTCTGCTTTTTTTGTGCGGTTTCTATGAGGGGATGTTGGTTGTCTGCTCTGTACAATCCTTATTGTTGTCAAAAGGCTGTTATTGTGCTGTTGGGATTTTTTATTTGTCTATTTTTCAAATTTTTTATTTTGATCAATAAATCGATAACAAGGACCTAAATGAAAAAAGTGCTTCCTAAGAAAGTTGCGTAATTCCTTCTTCTTTGTAATGAGCCCATTTTTATTTTTGATCAATCAGTAACGAATGAGGAATATCGCTTTTAAGGATGGAGCGTTGGAATAATAATAATAATAATAATAATAATAATAATAATAATAATAATAATAATAATAATAAGAAGAAGAAGAAGAAGAAGAAGAAGAAGGTTCTGAATTTCAAAATTTACCCACGTTCTCTAATAATGGTTGGCGCGGCGCCACGGGGCTAAATCGCCCCGTGGCGCTCCCGCGCCACCCATGATGGTTTTTTATTTAAATATTACTATGTGGTAAAAACTTTTGATTAGTGTTTTTAAATTTCATTAAATGATGCTAAAAAAATTTTGAATCACATTTTTCTGTCGATTTTCTTCTTGTTTTATGTCTTAAATATAATATTTTTGTTTTTTTTTTGCAGCCGAAATAATAAAAAAATGCATGCTAATTAGGTTTTATCGAATAATATGTTTAAAACGATTAAGACTAGTAAAAATGGAAACCATTAAAACCTCAGGTACTGGTTTTAATATCAGTAAGTACGAAACCTGCTTAAAACGACCAAAACTAGTAAACGTGAAAACCATTAAAACCTCGCAGTTGTTGGTTTTAATATCAGTTAGTGTTAAACCAGTAACGTTAAAACTATTAAAAACCTTTTTAATCAATTTTAACTAAGACGTTTCGATCGGCCTTTTTGTGGAGCAATTATTAAAAAATGAGCGGAGCTAATTTCAAAACCATTAAGTGAGTTTAGAAAGTATTATTTTAAAAAATATGAGTACTGCCTCAAATAAACACATTAAAAGATGCTGTGTGAGTATTATTTTCTATATTAAGTATTTTTTAATTTGTGATTGTTTAAGAAAAGATAATTAGAGATTAAAAATACCCTAGAAAATATTGTTTTTAAAAATAAGAGTCCAGATTAAATTACAAACATAAAAGAAGCTGTGTAAGTATCATTTTCTATTAGGTATTTTTTTAATTTTTGATTTTTTAATAAAAGGCAATTACAGATAAAAGATACCCTAGAAGCTTAAGATTAGGTTGAAGTATTATTTAAAAAAATAAGAGTCCGGACTAAAATACACGCATAAAAAAGATGTTGTGTGAGTATCATTTTCTATTAGGTAACGACTCTTAATTTTTAAGTGTTTATCAAAAGAATTTTGATTTCATTTTTTACAGTTATTTACAGATAATATAAAGATTTTGTTTTTTATGACATGATTATCAATAGCAGCGTGTTGGGGTAAAAAATAGTTGCTTGAATATTTTTTTCTGGAAGTGAAATTTTGTGTTGTCTATTAAAGTATACATTTTATTTCAACAACCTATATTATTTATTTTAGGGCGTTCATAGTTGTGTTTGCTTAAAATGAAACAGGTTTAGTAATCAAATAAAAATAAGCAATATTCATTTTTAACTTTTTCCGGCGATTATTTTGTAAAAAAAGCCTTTCTCTAATGCGGATTGAAAATATAACAGTGTTAACAAACAAAACATATGATAGCTAGCAGTTATTTATAAGTTAATAACAAAAATATATAATATACCGAAAAATGTGCAACTCCTATATAAAAAAGTACAGAAAAGGTGGCCTTTATAATGAGCCTCTATATTTAAATGACACTCTCCACTATAATGGCATAGTAGCCATTTTAATTCGGCGAGTTAAAATGGAGAGGAAGCTATTATAATAGCCATTTATTGACTTAATTTCACTTCATATATACTCACAAGTCTAATACTGTCCGGGCCGCACGAGTTTCCCCGTGTTGGTTTAATGCTGTCCAACACGCAGAAACTCGTGCGGCCCGGACAGTATTAGACTTGTGAGTATATATGAAGTGAAATTAAGTCGATAAATGGCTATTATAATAGCTTCCTCTCCATTTTAACTCGCCGAATTAAAATGGCTACTATGCCATTATAGTGGAGAGTGTCATTTAAATATAGAGGCTCATTATAAAGGCCACCTTTTCTGTATTTTTTTATATAGGAGTTTCACATTTTTCGGTATATAATATATTTTTGTTAATAATATATTTTTATTTTCAGCTTCAACTCCTTTAGCTTAATATCACAGGCTGTTCATATTAGCTGTTATAACGCGTTTAATAGTCGCCTTATAAAGCTTATATGGCAGTTCTGGTGATAACTTCATCGTGGGATACAAATAACTTGCTGATGTGAATATGAAAAGACAGAGCACAGTTTATTATTATGTGCCTACTTTTTATGTTCCGTCTAGAAAGTTTAATTTCAAAGAAAATTGGAACAATATATGGCTTTATAACTTCAAAAAATTTTATATGTTCGATAAAACATCAACTCTGTCAGTATAATGCTTACAAGGCAGTAAAAAGCACCTTAATCAAGTTGCACCAACGAATAAAAATGTCACATTATACACTTAGTTGGCCAACTGAATTAGCCTTCATCTATTTATGCCTTTTGGGCTAATTTTAGGTGCTGAATGTGAAATTACTGTTTTTAATCTTGTTATACAATTTTTAGTCACAAGTATAACTTAGCACTTGGCATTCCAGTATGAAAAGAGGTTACATCTGGGTTAAAAAGGCGCTTAAAATATATTTGGATTTAGGGGTGATGGAGTCGTGGAAATTTGGAGCTGGAACTTGGAGCCAAAAATAGGGATCTTGAAACCAAATATATAAATCGCTAACACGTTTACTAAGCGAAGCTTAAATTTAACCCTAAACCATTTTTTTAAAGGCTCCATGTTCCCATTGCTCATGGCTCCATGTTTCCAAAAATTCCCATGGCTGCAAGTTCCCTGTTTGTGGCTCTAAAGACCCCGTACCAGTTATTTTGATAATTTTTCTGTAGTGAATTAAAGCGCTAAGTATATACCTAATAACAAAACAAAGATTTTATTGTATAAAAAACAACAGCACGCTTAGTTTTATAAAATTCATAAATCACCCGATTTTTAGCTATAACAACATGCTAAGTGCGTTTTTTGTGGGAATTTTAACTTACTTTTACAATATTTTTTTGTTTTTTCCAGAATATTTTACAATATACATAAAATCAGGATTATGTTAAAACAATAGTCTCAGAACTGCATACTGTCCCAAACAAAATTTTTAAAATTAAATTAAAGTCTTTTTTTAAACTTTTTTAGATCGCATTCCAAAATGTCAGAAATGTGCAGTTCATGGTCATCATAATCGGATCAAAAACCATAAACGCTTTTGTAAATTTAAAAACTGCCAATGCTCAAAGGTATGAATTTTAATGTTTAAATAATGCATGTTTTACGCAGGAGTGACAAGTTACAAGTGACAACGCGTTTACATCGAAGTGACAAGTGACTGGTAATGGTGTAAACGGTGTGATGCGTTGTCCCTAGTACCTCCGGTGTGAACCAGCTTTAAATGCGTTTATCATAAAATCACTGTAGGGACCGTTTTTTAAATCTATAGTTTAAAACACTATTGCTGAAACACAAACACGTCGTTTGTTTGGAAACGTAAAATAAAAGTTTTTTCAGTTTAAGGATAACGCTCAAAGCAATTAACTTTCAAAACAATATTCTTCCAAAAAACGGGCGTCCTGATCAGATTTATAACACACAATGCTAGTCATACCACCAAACATAAATCTTTATTAGATTATGCACCTTTGATAAAATATGGGGGTGTGGCGATTTACGCGTGTATTAAGTATTTCTTATTTCATATAACATTATTTTAATTCATTAAACAAATCATCGTTTAGTTCTATTATATGCGCGCAGTATAATTCTTCCATTATAAAATATTTTTTTTAATTATTAATAACCATTTGGGCTTTTTAAAATTGTTTTTAAATCCTTTTTGCAATTAATAAATTCGTTATTTAATTAATTCTTCGTTTGCGTAATTAATAAATTCTTTAAATTAATTAATTAAAAAATTGTTGCTTTAGTAATTTCTCGAAACTTCTTAAATGCGTTATTTTATAAAAAAATACGTGTTTAATTTGTTTTTACTGTGGGGCAGGGAAAAACCGACTGCTTTTTTTGTAAATTTAATTGCCGTTTGCGTTCGTGTTTGACTTTTTTGTAATGTTCGTTTAATAAATAATGAAATTATTTTTAAACTATTGAATAATACAAAACGCTGAAATGAGTCACCACAGGAAAATATTACTATGTACTGTATTAAAAAAAATAAAAATCTCCCAAAAAAAAGGCAACGATTTGATGATATTTAGGCACCAACATAAAAACATTTAGTTGGTATTGAAGCGCTAACATGAAAACACTTATTTGAGCTGTGCTCAGATGTACTTTCTGTGCCAATCCTCTGCTCCGTTTCCGTAAGCAAGATATAACAGCTTAAATTTCTAGTTTTTTCGTCAGTAAATTAAATTTTTGGACAGGCCTTAAGAACTTAAAAAAAGAATAATTTGGAGCCCTAAAATAAAAATATTGGTTTAAGTTTAAGCTTATTAGGCTTGAGCTTTTTAAAACTTTCGACTCAAAAGTTAATCATTTGGGGTTCAAAATTTCCCATTTACGGCTCCAATTACCAGGCTTCACGCTTCATCGACTCCAAAATTCCCAAATCTATATGAGTAGTGCCTAAGTAATTACAATATGTTTGCGTGCACAGTCGGCATACATATATATGGTAGTCGGTGATCTAACACGTTAGTCGCAAACCCCAATTTGTTCAACGTTTTCTGGTGTTAAAAGGCTTCAAAATTTAGAAGCCAAAAAAATTTACTTTTAGCCAATAAAATGCTCTGAGCAAAAACGAAATCTTCAAAGAGTTTGAAGTTATAAAAGAGAGCTTTGAAGATTTTTTTGGCTCCTTCCCCTTAATTACAACAGCATGAACAATATGCTAACGAAATATTGCTAATTTTGAAACTAATTCGGGATTTTTAATGATTTGAATTGAATCCACAACAAATTTACAAAAATAATTGATCATTGGGTTTGAAAGTAGTTTTTAAAAATCATATCTAATTAATTATTTTTAGGGTTTTTAATTAAGAAAAATGTTTATTTTCCATAAAATCTGAAATTCCAAAAAAACTCGACATGAGAATATTAAAAAAATAATTTGTTAACAACGTAAAAAGAGAAAACCGAGTGTACAAAGGCTTTAATTGACCGTCTCCACCATTGGTCTGTCAAATCCTCCACTTATCTAGAAACTGTAAATTTAATAAACCAAAAATGGTCAAAACCTAAAGGAAAAATATTAGTAACTTATTATGCTCCAATACATCTTGATTTCCGATTTGGAGAAATAACTAACTACACACAAGTATACATTCGAATGGAAATATTTATTTTTAAAATATGTAAAACAGATGGTTAATTTTTTTAGTGTGAAAATGTCATAAACAGAAGGGAACTTATGAGAAGACAGATAAAACTGAGACGAGCACAGAGAAAAGATAAGCAAAAGAAGGATCAAGAACAATTGGCTTCTCAGTTTGCTTTTCATAATTCTCTTAATCATAGCAGCTTATTACCATATCCTTGTAAGTTTAAAGTATAAATTATAAGAGTTTATTGCATAGGTTCATGTATAAAACACAAGAAGTGCAATACAAAACCATAAACAAAAAAACCTAACCGAATTCAATTGAACACATTCAATGCATTCATTATCTTGATTAAACTAAAGTTAAAATTTTATTTAAAACAGAATACAAAAAGTTTAATAATTAGCAACTGATGTCTCAACCAAATACTACGCATTTTTGATACTAAATTATTATGCTCTATTTTACTTGTAATATAAAAATTTTTCTTTAAATTTAAATATATTAAATAACAATATAATAATAATAATAATAATAATAATAATATACTAATAATAATAAATTTTTATCCTCTATTTTACTTGCAATATAAAATTTTTTCCGGCTTAAGGTAGAACACCACGGTTATGACGAATTTTACTAAAAGTTAGATATCGTCTTAGATATTAATTTTTGTCTGACAAAAGTATAGTGCGATCGAAAGCTCAGATTATGATGTATCTAACGATAATAATATCATTGTTTACCAGTTGTTCTATTATGAGATATATTTCAATGAATTTAAAGCTCAAAAAACAGTTTTTGGCCATTTAAAAAATTTGATTCATTCAGTTTTTTCCGCAATTTTATAGAAAATTAAAGACAAATAGGGGGCAACTTTTAGATGTGGTTTGAAATAAAAGGTAATTCAAAATTTTTAGAAAATAAAAAAATCTATGTTTTTAAAAGAAAAATCAAATAAAAAAATCCTGAATTAGTTTTTTAATCAAATACAATTCAAAGCATTGATTGGATTTGTGTCTAACTATTTCCAAACTTTCATTAAAATCTGAGAGAATCAATTTTTTTAATTTTCGTTTAATTTTTTTTAATTGACGCCGAAAAACTACATTTTGAGCCCTTTATTTAAAAGTAGCTTTTAATTTCAACTGACCCAGTAGCCGAGTGGCTAGTACGTTGGGCTGCGATTCTCGGATCCCTGGGATCGAGTCTTCGCTGGGCCATATTTTTAACGTCTAAAAAATTTTTTTAAATTTTTAGCTCTTTAATTAAAAAAAGTGTTTTATTATTTAAGATACGCTAAATAGAAAATAAAAAAATAGAATATTTTTGGTAATAAATTTTATTTATGTTTTGTATTTTTGACATTATTGACATTTGACATTTGACATTTTTGGTATGATTGATGTTATTTGATGATTGTGGAAGATAACATTTTTTTACAAAAAAATGAATTTCAAAAATTGAATCAGCAGGTCTAATTACTTTAGTAAAAATTAATTAGTAAGGATCTGCCGTCAAAATCTAACTGTGGTGTTCTACCTTAAATTTAAATATATTAGAAAAACCCAGAAATTAAAACATTAACAAGAGTTTTAAACAACGTGCTAAGATAACACGTTGTCAGCACGCGTTTAGTAGACCTGCCCCAGAACGACTTAAGACTGGTTCATACTTATGACGAAACGTACTTTGGACAAAGTTCAAAGGACAAAAGTCCTTTGGACTTTGTCCAAAGAACAAATACAGCGTAAAAACGTTCTTTGGACTCCAAAGGACAACGTGTTCATACTTTTTGTTCTTTGGACTTTTTCCTTTGGATTTTATCTTTTGAACTTTGTCCAAAGGACAAATTCTAAGTAACGTTCATACTTCGTCCAAAGGAAAAAGTCCAAAGGACGTTTTGGATTTTCTAAAATTGTCCTTTGGACTTTGTCCAAAGGACGTTTTGTCATAAGTATGAAAGAGCCTTTAGAGCGACGTTTCAACTTTTGGGAAAAAATTTAGGGAAAGCGCACGGAAACTTCGCGCACATATCAAACACTCTCAATGTAAGCATAAGATTTTTTACGCAATAATGATTTTTGGTAACTATGTTAATTGGGGACATACACCAGCTGCGCAATATTGTTTTTTTTGCATACTTTTTTTGCGGATTTTAATTACGAAGCTCCGCTTTTTTTGTTCTCTATCTTCAGGTGGGCGTACAAATATGAAACAAAAATCGTTGTTTCTTTGCTAAAACAATATTTTTAAACAAATTTAAAAGTTTATATTCTTTTATAATTAACAAAAACTAATTTATTTTATTAAAACATTTTCATAACCTCGATTTATTTCAAGAAAATTATAAAATTTTACGTTTTAAACTTGATTTTTTAAAAGTTTTTATTGGATTAATTAATTTATCATATTTAAGATTCGTTTTAAAATATTTTTTATTTGTGTTTTAAACTATTATTTTGTATTTGTGAGTACAATCTTACGCGTGTATTATTTAACAAAATATCTCACGCGTGCGTGAGTTTTTTTCCCAGTAAACATTCAGGTCTGAACGAATAGATTCTCTGGGATTCGGGAACTGGGATCTAGTGTGAACTCGACCTAAACAAGTTTGATTAAAATGTATAAAATTTAGAAATCTATTTCAAAGTTTATTAATTTAATGAAATATAAGTACAAAGCAAATATTTTTTGAGTTTCTGTATTATAAAATAGGCGAATGCAAACAAAGCAAAAATTGTCCCTATGCAGTTGGTTGATATTTGTTCATGTAGAATATTCGCTAAGTTAGTATTTTGTTGTGCAAATCAACCCAAATATTTTTTGTATTTACTTAAAATTGGTAGCATTCGTTCAGTTGACATGTGCTTTAACTACAACATACATTGTTGCGATGAAACCTGAAAAGTGTGTCAGAAATTAGAGATTTAAAACTTTAAAACGGGACATTATTTGTATTCAAAGGTCGTGAAAAACGCAGTTATAAATTGATTCTATTTCATGGAGTTGTTTTTTAGCCAATACCATTCTTCAAAATCTATCAACGCCTGGACTTCAGCCATATTCAAGCCTTAACACTCTCTTAAACCCGGTTATGACGCCTCAATTGAGGATGCATCGTCATTTCGAAGCCATGTATCCAAAAGTGAGACTAGTCTCCGCTATTCAACAAACTTTGCGACCAATGATGCCCCTTCCAGAAACAACTAATTCAATTCCAATCGCCCAACTTCAAGCTGAAATGACTAGAATGCAAGCTGAATTAGAAAAAAATTAAAGTTGTTAATCAATTCCAAATTCTAAATAAAACCTCCAAGATGCAGCAATCATTGGACTAGTTAAATATTTGAATAAATTCTTATTTACAGCAAAAAATGTGATTTTTTTTGTTTGTGCAGATTGTGATATCATTAATAGCCATGCTGTAAGAATACGGAAAAATTGCTTTAAAATATTTTTTTAAAATTTTCCCCGAAAAGATGTTTTCGGTAAAAGTATTTCGTATTTTTTGTATATTTAAAATTTATTGATCTGTTTTCCCAATAGAAATTGAAATAAGTTACAACAATTTGTTTATAAATTTGAAAGTTGTTTAATATGTTGTATTAAAATTAAATTTTTTTTCTGAAATTATAACAGTATTCATTTTTTCGCTTCCATTAGTTTTTGAATATATGATTATGGGTTACTGATACGGTTATGATTACTTACTCTGTAAATACTATTCTAAAAATGACTCCCCACAGCTACAATGCGTCCACTCTCTAAACGCTGATTCATACTTATGAAAAAACGTCCTACGGGCAAAGTCCATGGGACAATTTTAGAAAAGCCAAAACGTCCTTTGGACAAGCCAAAGCGTCTTTTGGAAATTTTCGTTTGAACGAAATATGAATTCTACATGAAAATCATCCTTTGGACTTTGTCCAAAGGACAAATTTTAAAGTCCAAATGAAAAGTTCAAAGGACGTTTTGACGCAGTTTTTGTCTTTTGAAAAAAGTCCAAAAGATTTTTATCTTTTACACTTTGTCCAAAGGACGTTTTGTCATAAGTATGAACCAGCCACTTATTAAATTTTTGAAGGCCTGATGGTTTTTTTTACCTCGTTTGCCCCGACTAAATAATTTCTACATATTTTTTGTACAAAATAGGTATGTTTTGAAGTACCTAAGTTTTAAAAAACCAAAAATTTTAAGTATTTTGTAAGTAGTGAGTTAAAAATTAAAAACTATTGTTCAGCTTAATAATTTATGTTGCTTTTAAAGTAACAATCATTTAATCGGGGAAAAAACCAAAAAAAATGAGATAAAAACTTATTTAATTTGTTCAGGATACTGCTAATTTAATTGTACTTAGTGATTACATTGCCTATTTACGTTAAATTGCTCATACTTTTGCTTGGGGATCCCGAAAGTTGCACATTAGAGCAAAAAAAATTAATAGCAACAACTCTTAATTTAAAACAAAAAAATTTGAATTTAATAATATTTTGAAATTTAAAAAAATAAATATGCGGTTTTAACACGAAAGTAAAAGTAGAATTTGTTTGAAGCATGGTGAAAAGGCAAGAATTAAATAAAATACATAGTTCTTGGTTTTCCTTTTTTAAAATTGTTTACTCTTAGTTGGTTTAAAACCACTTTTAAAATGCTCAAAAACACTGCGCTTTTTCAGGCCAAAGCCTAAACGTTTTTAAATCAAGTATAAAATTGTCGTCGTGCGTAAATAGCTACTAACATGTTCGCCGCAACGCGGTTAGTTACCGTAGTGTAATTTTTTTCTAATAAATCACGTAGTGTAATAATTCGTAAACAAACACTTAGGGCTGGTTCATACTTATGACAAAACGTCCTTTGGACAAAGTCCAAAGGACAATTTTATAAAAGCCAAAACGTCCTTTGGACTTTTTCCTTTGGACGAAGTATGAACGCTACTTAGAATTTGTCCTTTGGACAAAGTCCAAAGGACAAATACCAAAGGGAAAAGTCCAAAAGACAAAAGTATGAATACGTTGTCCTTTGGATTTTGTCCTTTGGATTTTGTTCTTTGGACTTTTCCCTTTGGACTTTTCCCTTTGGATTTTGTCCTTTGGACAAAGTCCAAAGGACAAAAGTCCTTTGGACTTTGTCCAAAAGACGTTTTGTCATAAGTATGAGCCAGCCCTTAGGCGCTCAGCGCTACACTTCGCATTATATCCGTTCATAAAGGGGAATAAATCAAATAGAGCTGATGCGCCATTAATAAGATTATAAGTCGTTTTAAGAAAAATTATGAAGTTTATAATAATTTTAAGGCCCCTGCATACGTAGTAAGTAATTAATTTTTACGATGAAACGAAAATCGTTGTTATATTTAATAAAATAATTCAGCATTATTCTGCACAAAACATTATCTTCATTAATTGACCAAAGTCCTCTCCTCGTTTTGGCTCCTTAATATGTTTGTTTATTTAAATAAAATTAAAAATTTTCAGCACAATAAATTTAAAATTGGACAAACAATAGATTTATTTTTGGTTTTAAGTGTTCTTATCAAAAAAATCTAAACTTAAGCCAAAAACCGCAACAAAACACCTAATTCCGAATAAAACATGAAAATAAGTCGTCGATTTAAGATTATTTGATGAAATAAAGTAATTTTTCAAGCAATTTAATATAGAATTCATTTATTTATTACTGTGTTAATATAAATGTTTGCACTTTTATGTGTTTTAACTTATTTTTGCAGCAATATTTAGTTTTAAATGTTAACAGAAATTCCCTTACAATGTAGTACGTACGCCCTAAGTTAAGGTTAAGGGAAATCGCTTACGTGCAACCGACTTAAGGGAAAACTTAACCTAGGGAGATTACTGTATTTAAGGAAAAACGTAAGGGATTTTTTCACTCTACTAAAGGATTTTTATGCAACCGCCCCCTGTTTACGGATTTTATACAAAACACCTTGGCTTATTAGATTTGACGCTTCGAGACAACTTTTGGCTTAATATATTAAATTGTTACACCTAAAATGTTACAAAATAGTTCACTTTCTTTTTATGATAATACACAGCAAAACCTTCACGAGCAAAACAATTATAAAAAAAGTTCATTATTTAAAGAAAAAAAATAAAATAAAATAAGCGTTTAACTTTAGTGCTCATGAAAAATTACGACTGAAATCTAAATGTACAAAAAGGTCCCGTAAAGGATTTTGTAAAATGATATTAGTAGAAAGGAAGCAAATACAACAGGACATTAAAAAAAAATACCCGAAAATTTTTAACATTTTTTTAACGAAAAAATATAAAAAATAATTATAATACAAAAATTGATTACAGCATAAAGTAAACTAAATAATTGTATACGAAACCACTAATAAAATGTATACACCTCCTCAGACCTAATTTAACATAAAATGTATACCCCCAACATCTTACCGCTTAAAATTAAAAAAAAACCCGTTTAATTTTAAATTAAAAAAATATTTCTGAGCATAAAATGAAGAAATAAATTTGGATGGAGCTACGGTCTATTAATAAATTCTTTATTATTATTCAGTTTATTCTATGGAGCATTATTCGATTCCAAATATCATTTTATGTATTGTGTTCAAAAATTGAAAAAATTTAAGTCCGGATTCATTTGGACTGGTTTCGCTTGTTTTGGCGGAAAAATTCAGACTCGGTCCATGTTTTGAACCCTGTCCAATATTTTTAAATCACCAAAAATCACTAAACAAGTATTTTAAAAACAAAAATAGTAGGAACTGTTTTATTTGAATAAAAGAAAGGTTTTAAATAAAATTTGTTTAAAAAATTATTTAAAACGTACTGAAAAATTGGTGATATAAAATGTTGAACCGGTCCAAATGGATCCGGTTCAGAGTTTTTTCCGCCAGAATAAACGGACCACCCACTTCTAATGGAAATGGAGCTGATAAAAAATTTAATGAATACCACTGAAAAGGTTTTTATTTAATAAACCTCAAAAAATTGGTACGGGGTCTTTAGAGCCACAAGCAGGGAACTTGGAGCCATGGGAAATTTTTGGGAACTTGGAGCCACGAGCAATGGGAACTTGGAGCCTTTCAGAAAAACTTGTTTGGGCTTAAATTTAGGTTTCGCTTAGGCTTAGGTACACGTTTTAGCGATTTTTATTTTTGGCTCCAAGTTCCCATCTTTAGGCTTCAAGTTCCCCACTTACGGCTCCAAGTTCCCTATTTTTGGCTCCAAGTTCCAGCTCCAAGTTCCCTAGGCTCCATCGGCCCTAAAACAAAAAATTTAATAAAACATTTTATTAGTAAAAAAGATCAAATGATATTAGTAAAAAAGAAGCAAATACAACAGGACATTAAAAAATACCCGAAAATTTTTAACATTTTTTTTAACGAAAAAATATAAAAAAGTAATTATAATAAAAAAATTGATTACAGCATAAAGTAAACTAAATAATTGTATAAGAAACCACTAATAAAATGTATACACCTCCTCAGACCTGATTTAACATAAAATGTATACCCCCTACATCTTACCGCTTAAAATTAAAAAAAAAAACACGTTTAATTTTAAATTAAAAAATATTTCTGAGCATAAAATGATAAAAAAAATTTGGATGGAGCTATGGTTTATTAATAAATTTTTTATTATTATTCAGTTTATTCTATGGAGCATTATTCGATTCTAAATATCATTTTATGTATTGAGTTCAAAAATTGAAAAAAATTAAGTCCGGATTCATTTGGACTGGTTTCGCTTGTTTTGGCGGAAAAACTCAGACTCGGTCCATGTTTTGAACCCTGTCCAATATTTTTAAATCACCAAAAATCACTAAACAAGTATTTTGAAAACAAAAATAGTAGGAACTGTTTGGATTTGGATAAAAGAAAGTTTTAAATAAAATTTGTATAAAAAATTAATTAAAACGTACTGAAAAATTGGTGATATAAAATGTTGAACCGGTCCAAATGGATCCGGTTCAGAGTTTTTTCCGCCAGAACAAACGGATCCACTTCTAATGGAAATGAAGCTGATAAAAAATCTAATGAATACCACTGAAAAGGTTTTTATTTAATAAACCTCAAAAAAATTAATAAAACATTTTATTTTGAAAAAAAACACATAAAAATCAGCATTGTGCAACGTGAAGGTATTTTTGTGAACCTATAGATTATAATAGTGATTGGGTTCTTGGAGTCATAATGTATTATTTTTAGAGTATTGAAAAAACACGCCACATTGTTGGGGAAATTAAGCAAGATATTTGTTACAATAAACCAAAAAATGGCTATTAATCAAAATTGTTTTTTTGGATTATATTTTCAACGATCTCAATCTTTATAATCCTTATAAAGATTAGGGTCATTAAAATATAATTTTAATGATCATAATTCTTATAATAGTATAATATAATAATATCAATAATCCAGTATATAATATTCTATCTAAATCTAATGTATTTGTGAGAAATAGCTGTTTTTTAAATTTTTTTATAAATTTTTAGATTTTTAACATTTTAAATAAAAAAATATAGCTAAAACATTAATATTGTATTATCAAAGTGTTAATTTTTAGATTTATTTTTAAGATTTTTAACATTTTGAAAAAAAAAAAATAGCTAAAACATTAAGATTATTTATTATCAAAGTGTTGATATAGCTAAGGTTTATAACTATAGTCTATACAAAAATGATGCGGACTGGCGATAAAACTCGAAATCTGGAAAGTGTCATTTTTGACTTTTCAAATCACTTTTCAATCACTTTTCAAATTTCGAGTTTTATCGCCAGTCCGCATCATTTTTGTATAGACTATAGTTATAAACCTTAGCTATATCAACACTTTGATAATAAATAATCTTAATGTTTTAGCTATATTTTTTTTTCAAAATGTTAAAAATCTAAAAATTTATAAAAAAATTTAAAAAACAGCTATTTCTCACAAATACATTAGATTTAGATAGAATATTATATACTGGATTATTGATATTATTACTTTTAGGTAAAAATGTCAGCACTAACACTCTTAAAAATATATTTTTTAGCACAATCTTTCCTTCTTTAACATATGGTTTGGCGGTGTATTATCCTTGTTTGCAAAAAGATCGATTAAAGCTGGAGAAATGCCTACAATCCTGTCTTCGAATGTTGTATAAAGATTATTCTCATTCATATGAAGAACTTAAAGATCATAGTGGTTTTATTTCTGTAGGTCATACAGCTGCAAGTTTTCGTGCCAGACTTATGTACTGTTATAATTATGAATTCCGTTGCCCACCTGCAAATAAACTTACTTTAATATCGGATTGTAATTTAAGAAGAGCAAATCGGTTAAGGATTAATGATTATGAATACCATTTGCCAGTTAAACATTTTTTCAGGACCAATTTATCCGCTCTAAGACAATCTGTGCGGCTATGGAATGATATTCCTACCATGATTTGTGATCAAAATAAGCACAGGTTTTTTAAAAACATGCGTGAAAAACATTTTTTAAATAGTTTTTTAGAAAATAATTTGTACTACAACGTTATATAATTTTACATAGTGTATTATATTAATACTAATGTTTTTGTAAATGTTCACTGTGTTTAGTTGTTTGACATCTGTAAATTTTTCTCAAGACTTGGTTTCGGTTTTAACCTAGGAGTGTGACGGTTTGGTTTTGGTTTTGTCAATCGCGCTTGCGGTGAGTCCGGAATCATTTTGTGGGTGTGGTTGACATGGTTTTGACTGAACTGTCTCACTTCTGGGTGTGTTATTGTAGTCAGGTTGTGGGTTTCAGTTGTCAAACGCGTTTATCTTTTATTTTATTTTTATTTTTTTGGTTTTAATTATGTAAAAGGTACATACAATCTCAAGTGCAGTTTTAACTAGCTTATGTATGTTTCCTGTTATTTTAACAAAATAAAATTCAATTCAAATTCAATTCAATATTATTATATTATACTATTATAAGAATTATGATCATTAAAATTATATTTTTAATGACCCTAATCTTTATAAGGATTATAAAGATTGAGATCGTTGAAAATATAATCCAAAAAAACAATTTTGATTAATAGCCATTTTTTGGTTTATTGTAACAAATATCTTGCTTAATTTCCCAAACGATGTGGTGTTTTTTCAATACTCTAAAAATAATACATGATGACTCCAAGAACCCAATCACTATCACAATCTATTGGTTCACAAAAATACCTTCACGTTGCACAATGCTGATTTTTATTGTTTTTTTTTTCAAAATAAAATGTTTTATTAATTTTTTTCAGGTTTATTAAGTAAAAATCTTTTCAGTGGTATTCATTAAATTTTTTAGCAGCTCCATTTCCATTAGAAGTGGGTCCCTTTGTTCTGGCGGAAAAAACTCTAAACCGGATCCATTTGGACCGGTTCAACATTTTATATCACCAATTTTTCAGTACGTTTTAATTAATTTTTTAAACAAATTTTATTTAAAACTTTCTTTTATGCAAATCCAAACAGTTCCTACTATTTTTGTTTTCAAAATACTTGTTTAGTGATTTTTAGTGATTTAAAAATATTGGACAGGGTTCAAAACATGGAGTGAGTGTGAGTTTTTCCGCCAAAACAAGCGAAACCAAATGAATCCGGACTTAATTTTTTTCAATTTTTGAACTCAATACATAAAATGATATTTAGAATCGAATAATGCTCCATAGAATAAACTGAATAATAATAAAGAATTTATTAATAAACCGTAGCTCCATCCAAATTTTTTTTATCATTTTATGCTTAGAAATATTTTTTAATTTAAAATTAAACGTGTTTTTTTTTAATTTTAAGCGGTAAGATGTAGGGGGTATACATTTTATGTTAAACCAGGTCTGAGGAGGTGTATACATTTTATTAGTGGTTTCTTATACAATTATTTAGTTTACTTTATGCTGTAATCAATTTTTTTATTATAATTACTTTTTTATATTTTTTTCGTTAAAAAAAATGTTAAAAATTTTCGGGTATTTTTTAATGTCCTGTTGTATTTGCTTCTTTTTTTACTAATATCATTTGATCTTTTTTACTAATATGATTTGACAAAATCCTTTACGAGACCTTTTTGTACATTTAGATTTCAGACATAATTTTCCATAAGCACTAAATTTAAACGCTTATTTTATTTTATTTTTTTCAAATAATAAAATGTTTTCTTTTATAATTGTTTTGCTCGTGAAGGTTTTGCTGTCTATTACCATAAAAAGAAAATGCACTATTTTGTAACACTTTAGGTGTAACACTTTAATATATTAAAGCCAAAAGCTGTGTCGAAGCGTCAAATCTAATAAGCCAAGGTGTTTTGTATAAAATCCGTAAACAGGGGGCGGTTGCATAAAAATCCTTTAGTAGAGTGAAAAAATCCCTTACGTTTTCCCTTAAATACAGTAATCTCCCTAGGTTAAGTTTTCCCTTAAGTCGGTTGCACGTAAGCGATTTCCCTTAACCTTAACTTAGGGCGTACGTACTACATTGTAAGGGAACTTCTGTTCTAAGAGGCCTAAAAATCCTTTAGTAGAGTGAAAAAAATCCCTTACGTTTTCCCTTAATTGCTTGAAAAATTACTTTATTTTATCAAATAATCTTAAATTGACGACTTATTTTCATGTTTTATTCGGAATTAGGTGTTTTGTTGCGGTTTTTGGCTTAACTTTAGATTTTTTTGATAAAAACACTTAAAACCAAAAATAAATCTATTGTTTATCCAATTTTAAATTTATTGTGCTGAAAATTTTTAATTTTATTTAAATAAACAAACATATTAAGGAGCCAAAACGAGGAGAGGACTTTGGTCAATTAATGAAGATAATGTTTTGGGCAGAATAATGCTGAATTATTTTATTAAATATAACAACGATTTTCGTTTCATCGGAAAAATTAATTACTTACCACGTATGCAGGGGCCTTAAAATTATTATAAACTTTGTAATTTTTGTTAAAACGACTTAATATAATCTTTTTAATGGCGCATCAGCTCTATTTGAACTATTCCCCTTAAAGTCTAAGGGTCCTCTTGACCACCCTTGGGATTTAAGGAAAGAACTTAGGTAAACGTTTAAGTTAAACTGTTTATGCAACGCACTTGAGGTAAATTTGCTTTTTTGCACCACTTAAGTGCAAATTTAAAGAAATAATTACCTTGAAACGTTTTATGCAACCGGCCCCAGATATTAATTTGAAATATTGAATCTTTATTTTTTTTTGCTTGTTCTCAAAAAGATAAGTCGATTTGCAATTTGCTTTTGTAATAATAATCATTTTATTTTTTTATTTACAACAAGTATAAAAATAATGCAATCAACAAGAATAAACAAGTTATTTCATGAAAAAATAAGCGGAAGTAAAAATAATTAAAATAAGTTTAAACAAAAAAAATTAAGCAAACAGCATTTAATTTTCATTTTTAGCAGAATTTTTTTAAAAATTTCAGTATTGTTTTAACCATTCCAAAAAATTAAAATTGACCACTTGGTGGCTCTTTAAAATCAGATATTGTTTATTTATGGACCGAAATTTTTAAATTTGTAGTTTTAAAGTATTACCAAAAATTTAAGGCCGTTTGCACATGCTAAGTAATTTTAAAGTAAAGTTTCAAGGAGTTTTAGCAAAAAAAAACTCGTTTTCTTTATCTAGAGCTACCTGAAGCCGGTCCATTACAGAACGCGTGTGAATTTGGTGTTATGTTTAGCAAGTTGTTTAAAACTCTTGATACTGTTTAAATTTTATTTTTTTTGCAATAAATTTCATTGTATTACTTATTTAAATGACATAGAGTAATATTTCAGCTATATTTATGAATATATTGTTTTAAATACAAGCTAAAAAAACGTTTTAAAAAACTGCTAACTGAGGATTAAAGCTTTATTAGCCCTTATTTAATACAAATATGCATAAAATTAATAAAATATCGATTGTTTAATACAAAATTCTATAAGATTTTTTGAGAAATAAGTACCAACAACAAAACATTATCAAGAGTTTGAAACAACGTGCTAATATAGCGTCTCGTTTCCAGGCGTTCAGTCGAACTGACCCTGATGGCATTTTGATTAAGTTTGTTTCATATTTATCAAAGTCTTTTTTAATTTCAGTCGAGTTTTACTTAACTTGACTTAAAATAAATTCATGAAAACATTACTACAATCGGAAATAAATTTCTTGAATTATTTTTTTTTTATTTTCAAAAACAAAGTCCTTTTTAAGACACCTATATTTATGTAAATGTCATGTAAAGCAAACATAACTTTCAACGACAAAAATACATCGAAAAAACTCCTGTGATTATTTTTTAAAAATTCACCCTTTTAGGTTACTTTATTCTAAACATTTTTTGCAGTTTCAACGCATTGGTAGCGAAGATTTTTTTTTATTGAAATGCTTAAATGAGTTGAATAGAACTAACTTAAAAGTGCGGTACAGATTGAAAATTTTTGTCTTCGATTTTAATGATTTTTTTGTGAAAACTTTACCCCTTCTCCTAATAGCTCACAAAGTTCTTCGACAAAATATCATTATGGGTTCAGGAGATATGACCCTCCGAAAATGGTGTTTTTTAGATGATTCTGTAGTTGAAAGATTTCTCAATGAGTATAAAAATTTAAGTTAAAAAAATTTAGTCAAATAAAGGGACAACTTTCTGTTTTCTTTTAATATCTTGATTCTTAAAATTAGTTCAGTATTTGTTGAGAAAATGCGTTTTCCGTACAAAAGAACTGCGATTTTTTTCACCAAAAACACGAGGTGTATGGGAAAAAATGTTGCGCAAACTTAATCCCGGTTTTGATGAAATATATAACACACAAATACTATGGTGCAGGCAAAAACAGTAAATTATGTTTCATTTTCACTATTGTATCATTAAAAATGATCTAATAGCGCATTCGCAAAAACTTTTTTACACAGATAATTTCTTGCAAGGATTTAAAGACCAAAAAACGAAATCACTTTAAAAACCAAAAGTTCGAACACCTTCCGTTTTGATAATTATAACTTTAAAAATACCTAACAAAGTTTCTCATTTTTATATGCTTTAAAAAGATAACAAAATTAAGACTATTAAAATCATATTTGATCGTGTATTAATTCAAATTATAACTTGAGTTTTTGATAAAAACTGTAAAGGGTCAAGTCGAAAAAGGTAGAACTGCAGAGAGCGCAGAAAAAATGGCAGGTTTTTTGTAAGGAAACGCAATATCTCCACAAATATTGCATTAATTTTAACACTCCAAAAATTAAATTAAAGTAAAAAATTGTCGCCTTCTTTGAGTTTATTATTTGTAACTTAAAGTTCTTATACTCATTGAGAATTTTTTAAGTACAGAATCACCGAAAAACGTTTTTTTTGGAGGGTCATATCTTGTGAACCACTGAAGATACTTTGACAAAAAAATTGTGGTTTATAGAGGCAGGGGTAAAGGTTTCACAAAAAATCATCAAAATCGAAGACAAAAAAGTTTGACTCTGTACACCTTTAAGTAATTTTAAAATGAATTATTATATCATTATATTATATAGCAATTATATCTACCAATACATATGTAGTAACAAACAAACGATAATTAAATAAGTGATGAAGCAAAAAGAATTTGCGAAATTGCACAAGCTTTTGTCTCTACATGCACAAAGTGTCTGTTCTTTTGTACTGGATTGATTTGGTGAAAAATGTTTTTTTGCAATAGTAAAACATTTTGAAGTAAAATCCTCATCGAATGAACCTTTTTCGAGACCATATGTTTTAATCAGATCTAGAAAATGTTTATATGTATATATATATATATATATATATATATATATATATATATATAAACAGTAGCGTATATAGGGGGGCCGGGGGGGGGCGCCCGCCCCCCCCCCCCCTTTTGGCCGTTTCCATACTTGGGGGGGAGGCGGTCCGCCCCCCCCTGACTGGCGAAGCCAGCCATTTTTGTAAGGGTCCCCCTTTACTTTTTTTTTATTTTCAGGTTATAAAAATTTAGTGCATCTTAAATGCATTAAATTACACAATGTAAAAATTTTCCCCGCTTCGCGGGAAGGTGACTTCTTTTTATTTGTTCAACCGCACTTTTTGCTTATAAGTTACAAACCCCTTGCAATCGCGCATATTTTTAAATAATTTAGCCATTTATATATAAATCAAGTTGTTTCTTTATATTAATAGAATTAAGAAAAAACCTCATTTGGATGTAGTACAAAATTTTAACATCCTACTTATTTAAAGCTTTAACAAACAAATTGTTTAGGAATTAAGTTATAAAAACAAAAGTAAATCTATGCTTATATCATTGGCTGGAGACAATTCTTAAGCAGTTTTTAGTGAAAGCTTTTAGTTAGTGGGAACCGAATTTTTACAATAAATAACAATACAGTCGATACGGCTTAGATTACTTTTTAAGACTTTACCTCAGATTAATTGTAAAATCGTGTTTAATATTTCTTGTCGTATTGGTAGTTTCTTTCAGGTAAAGGATAGAATCCCGTGCCGCTTAATATCTCACGTGGTATACCAATTTACGTGCGGTGCTTGCAATAGTGCCTATACGGGCAAATCTGTCCGTCATTTTATCACTAGGATATCTGAGCATCTCGGGAGGAGTCCATTAACTGATCGAACTACCGTGCGTAAAGAAAAATCAGCGGCATTGGACCATACTCTCGAATGTGGGTATAATGCCTCCCCAAATGACTTCTCTGTGCTAATTATGATTTCCATCTGTTATGTAAAGAAAGTATTCATATCGCCCAAGAAAAACCAGTGCTTAACAAAAATGTGGCATCCTTACCCCTTCAACTTTTTTAACACTACTTTCACGCTTAACGCCCTCCCAAATTTCTCATATGTTTTTTTGTTGGTTGCCCTTTCACATTTTTTCTTCTCAAATAATTAATTGTTTTTACTTCTCTTCCTTTTAACTGTCTTAACGTTTTATCTTATTTTGTAAAATTTGCCGTTTTTCAATAATAACAACTTTAACAAAAAATTTTAACCCTTTCATTAACTAAACATTTTAAAATTACTAATTTTACTTTAAGTTTTTCATAAACTTTTTTTTCACAATCCTTTTAATTGTTTTATTATATATAGTTTGTGTTTTACGCGTTCCTTAATGTTAATGTATAATTTTTTTTTCCTCAAAACTTGTTGTCTTAAATTATATTTCAAATGTTTTTTCCCAAAAAGTTCATTTTCTTTATCATTTCAATTTTTCATTAATAGTTTCATAAAAAACACTTTATATAAAAAAATTTTTAAAATATTTTATTTCCAAAGTTTATCATATGCATGTTTAAAAATTTTTTTTTTTGTGTTATTTACCATTCCTTGCGATTCCTTGTGTTTTATGTTTTCATTGCTTTAACTACCGTATGTATTATAGAAGTGCCTGAAGATGGTGATTTGATATCGCCGAAACGTTGCTATAGACATGATTGGAATAAAAGTTTTATCGACTGTATTGTTATTTACAGTTTTTAGTGCTTTTTTAAAAAATTTTCGCCTCCGGCGGCTGGGGGGACGCCCCCCAGACCCCTCGGCCGACGCCTTGCGTCGGCTTTGTGCTCCTACCACAGTAACAAACAAATTGATAAAGCTTTAGGTTATCGGAACTCATGTAAAACTATTGCCATATGAATCGCTGGACACAATTGTTAAGCAGTTTTTATTCCATATTTCCGAAAATTTTCGCTTCCGGCGGTTTGGGGAGCACCCCCGAACCCCCCCAGTCGACGTTCCGTGTTGTCTTGATGCCGCTATTTATGTAATAAACATTTTGTGTCAGAATTAGGTTATAAAAAACAAAACGTTGTTACTCTGACACAAAGAGCCACAATTATTATAAAATTAACGTGACTCTGACTCATTTTGTTTACATTTTTTGAGTGTTAAGATATAAAAAGAGTCACAGTTACGAGTATTTTTCGACGCATCTGACTCATTCTGTCAGAGTAACGACGAAAATTAAAACTATAACTATAAGAATTGCTGGAGACAATTTTTAAGCAAGTTTTAAGTGTATATTTTAAAAAGTTTCGCCTCCGGCGGCTGGGGCGACCCCCCAGACCCCCCGGCCGACGCTTCGCGTCGACTTTGCGCCGCTACGCGGCGCAGTTACGGCGCTCCGCGCCATAACACCCCCCGCGACATTGGCAGACCGCCCCCCTCGGCAACATCCTATATACGCGCCTGATATATATATATATATATATATATATATATATATATATATATATATATATATATATAATATATATATATATATATATTATATATATTCCTAACTTATTCCCAACCGCCCACGAATTAACTTGAAGGAGGTATCACTGGAAAGCTTATAGATCGGGAAATTTCGTAAGGGGGGGTTGAAATTTTTACACATTTTTAAAAATTTTACATGGACATGTTTATGTTGGACAACGCATTTTTACCAAAGGGACTCTATGGATTTTGGAAGTTAAAATTTTTGGTTTTTAAATTGGCTTAAACTTCTCAGAAAGTGTTATTAGTCAAAGTAGAGCCAGAATATGATGTTTTTAAAAGGTCCACATGGAAATTTTTATGCTGGATAAATTTTTCACTAAAGAAAGAAAAGAGCTTCCTCTCCAACCACAAAAGGATTGGGCTAAAAAAGATATCATTGAAAAGCTTATAGTTCAGGGAGTGTCGTAAGGGGATTGAAATTTAAAAAAAATATCATAGACATTTTATGCTGGAAAACGTATCGTGACCAAATGGGGAGGGACTCCTCCCCTTAACCACAAAACTGATTGGGTCAAATGAGAAAGTTGTGCAAAGTCCAAGGAATATCAGAAAAGGGTATTGTATTGTATTTTATAGCGTCTAAGACAAGGACAATAAATTACAAATGGACGGACGGGTTAAATTTATTGTAAAAATTACAAATGAATTTAAAAAACACAGGAAAAATTATTTGTCAGCCGTATGGCTGACACGGGCTACTTGTTATTATAATGTACTTACTACTTATCATGGCTACTTATCATTTAGCAAAAAAGCGGTAAAATAGACAAAGTGGTTAATTTTAATATCAACTTTTAGTTTCAGTTAACTTAAACTCGCGTTCAATAAAAACCAAAAAAGCTTGCACGTCCATTGTTTAAGAAAACGTTCATGGTACGACGGGAATGACACGGCGATTTTATAAATGCTGATAATTAAACTATTCGTAAATGCTTTGCTAAAAATTTTAATAAAATTGTTAAAATCAAAATAAATCATGTTAAAATCAATCTCAACTTTTTTACCCTTTTTTAACAAAATTTTCTGGAAAAATCGCTCAAGCACAAAATTCAATGGAACAGTTTTTTTGGCCATCATTTAAACTTCAAATTATTTAAAACATTAGAAATAATTTAATGAAAAAAGTCGAAAAATTTAAGTATAAGTAATTTTTTTTCCAAATTATTCGAATACAAAAGCTTAATTATGCACAAAACCTATATAAATAATAAACCAGAAGTTTATTTTTAGAAGCAAAAAAGAAAGTAAAATGAATTTTAAAGTTTAATTACCTTCAGGATGTGTTCGGCAACTTTTTTTTATTTTTTCACCATCTTCGGTTACTGTGACAATTTTAAGACATACCGGTTCTGAATAGTTTCAAAAAATTGAAAGTAATAATATCAAAATAGCTCTTTTAATTTGCATGACAGACAAAATTTTAAATAAATTATATAATTTTAACCCTGAATTTAAAATTAGTATTTAAATATTTTTATCTATTTATTCTATAGTTTTTAGATTTTTAAGTAATTTTAAACGCTTGTCACCATAGATGTACAAAACAGCATATTTTACTTAGTCGGGATATCTGAAATTTCATACGCTAGGGGCACGTTCTTTTATCGTGCTACACCACAATTTTTATGTTTAAGCCATATGCAAACTTCAGACTCAGCGTTTAAAAAACTAAAATTTTAAAAGTCTAGTTTTGGATAAATCAGAGATTCTTATTTTTCTATTTTTTATACATTTTGATCAACAAAAAACGTTTCAAATATTCTTAAAATCGTCAAAATTTATTTTTATCATCCAAATTTCTTGTTTTTTGTTCTTTGAAAACATTGGACGAAGTATGACCTTAGCCTTATTTTCTAATCATTAAAAATATAAATTCAATTTACATATCAAAATTTACTATAACGTGGTTCGATTTTAGATACTGTGTTGTAAAAAATAAATTTTTGTTACAGCTTGGAAAAATAAATTTTAGGAAGTTGGACACAGTCAGACACTAAGATATTCTCAAACCAGTTTCTAAAAATTTGAGCTGCCTTATTTTAAGTTTAAACTGTCTGAATTAAGCTGACTTAAACCAAAATAAATTTTAAACAAACAACGGAAATAAAAAATATTGGATTACTTGCTAATGATTTTATAGCGTTGGGAAGATTAATACATTCTTTAGTTTTTGTTTCATCGTCATGACACCAGAACTCATCCAAAGTTCTTGCACTGCTGTTGGCATTTATGAAATATTGTGATTGAATTAATGTTAGGAATAATATTATACTGAAAATTTCTAGCATGACGACTCATACACAAAGTCTTTTACCAAGACAAAAAATTATTAATTAATTATTTTCGTTTTAAAAAAATGTTTTCAAACATATTCGATATTTCTAAAACTATTGTTATATACTTTTGATAAAAGTATACCATATAAAATACTTTGTTGACATTAATAAAACGGCTGAATACTTAGTCTTTATTCTTAAAATTATATTATATACAATTTTTGACGCAAAAAATTCAAGCAACGTTTTGTTTAATTTTTGCTGCCGCGCCACTGCTATGGTTCTTTTCATTTAAGCGTTCGCAATAAAGTATTGATCTTTTTTGTTTATGCTAAAACCAGGGTCGGTTTATATATATATATATATATATATATTTAAATATATATATATATATATATATATATATATATATATATATATATATATATATATATATATATAAACATTAAACCGCTTTTTGCTTAAAATTTATATTTAATATTTATTTATAATACAAAATTCTAAGCAAAAACGATTTATTATTTTAAAAATATATAAATCAAATTAATTATGGAACCAAAATGACAATTTACAAAACCAGTGAACTGATTTTTCTAAATTTTGTGAATAAACTTGCTTGGAACTGCTTGGTATAATTTGAAAGAAAAAGAAACTACCATCACTGTTAGATTTTCAACAAAATTTTCAGCTACCAGCATCAGTTACCGATGATAATCTCATTTTCAAAAAGTGATTTAGCAGGGTTCTTTGGGTACGGGGTCTATAGAACCAAAGGAACTTAGGGCTAACAGTTTTTGACCTGTTTAAGGTCATTTTTTAATTTGTTTTTAGCTTGATTTTAATGTTCACGCTTAGGCTTACTTGAGACACGCGTTAGCTTCGACTGAAGTGTCGAATTGGCTCTTAAATTCTTGGTTCTAAGTTCCTTGGACTCCGCAACAAACCTAAATCTTCTTTTTTTTTTTGAAACCTCGTTTTTAAGAGTGTTAAGAACGAACTGACGTGACGCGCGATTCTAATTAAACTTTCTGATTCACAAAACTAAACTCTATAACTTATCAATATTACAACTGTTGCTTAAAATTTACACCATTCGACACAAGGATATAGAGAGTGTTTTATAGTTTTATCAAGAATCTACCACAATATAATAAATCCTTAATTTTCTTGATATTTTGTTGAGATAATCGGATGTAATCCCGTTGGTGTTCTAATAGGAGGCACAGTTTTCCCCTGGATTTCAAAACAATGACTTCATTACAATGAAATTCGGAAACTACAACCCAATACGTTGTGTATTTCACGGAACGCACGTGTGGTTGATGTAGTATCATTGCGTGATAACAATACCCACTGTGATAGGTTTTTTGTGATTTCAGATATATAAAAGAATTTTAAAAACAAATATTGTAATAAAACCCATTGTGATAGATTTTTGTGATTTCAGATATATAAAAGGATTTTAAAAACAAATAATGTAATTAAACACCGGCCTTTTTGGCCTTTAAAATGATGGTTTATATTATTCATATAATAGTTGCGCATTTTCCCTTAATTTTATTTGTACAATGTTATACTAAAATTTTGTTACCATTTTGAATTGAGTTAAATTGAATAAATTCACTTGCCAATATACATATATACACATATAGTCATGTAACAGACAGACAAATTTGCATTGCAATCCGAAACTAAAAGGCAAAGGGGCAGGTAAAGGTAATTTTTACACTCATTTACCCCCAAACCTACAAAACTTTAAAGAACATAATATGTTAACATAACACAACATAATATAATCTGAAATAATATTATTATTTCAGAAATTAATACAGTTTACAAAACTTCTTTAAAAATACGTCATTCCATAATTTTTTAAATTTAACTAGAGTCTTACATTTTAGAACATTTGATGGAAGGGAATTCCATGCATTTATTACTCTTTGACTAAAAAAATTTTTATGGCAATCTATTTATTTTCATTTTTTTGTTTGCTATTGTTTTTATTAAAAAGAATTTGATTGGACAAATTGCAATTTCAACTTTCTTGTAAGAGCACAATATACTCGATATTTGAATTTGAGCAAATAAACATTATTATTGTTTGTTGTTAAATAAACATTATTACTATTTGTTGACTTTGAAATTCTATAATTTTTGAACCAAGGGACCTTAATATGCAAAAATCAAGCGTTAAGTTATTTTTAGGTACCCATTGAGTTTAAAAAAAATTTTAAAATTTTTTGGGTTCCTCCTAAAATTTTCAAAAAAAAACGTAAAAAAATATTTGCAACCAAAATTGTAACTTTTCACCGTATAAATCTTTATGTTTCTATGATTTTAAAATGAACAATTATAGAATGAATTGGTTAATAATCAATTAATGTTATAAAAAGTCCCAAAAATTGATAACATTATAAGTGCGTGACTACAAAATAATTAAATTAGAAAAACTTCTTGGATTTTTTGCAACACCGTTTTTTTCAGTGTAGTACAGTTTTTGAGGCCATTCATCTCAAATAACTAATAGATGCTGTACTAAATTTTTAATCACTAAACAAATTTTATTTGTCGTTATTTCACGTATTTCAATATATTATATACTTTTGGGGACGATTTCACGAAAAGCAGAAACGAAACTTTGACAATGTTTGACAATACAATAGGTGTGCCCAGCCCATTGCATTGTGGGACTATTAAGGTCAAATTTTACTATGTTTAGAGTTATTATAATATCAATATCACTAAAAATAACGAACAACTACTTTGCAAGCAGCTAGATATTGCCATAGTTAGATCAAGTACCATTAGGTGTTAAACTAAGTACTGTAGTGGTTTCGTTTCATCTTTATCTAGTCTAAATATTCAATTTACAAAACTTTAAAAAAATAATATAAATATATTTGTTCTAAACAAATATGATTATTTTACAAGTAGAGACCTTTAACAGTGGAATGTAGAAAATGAAAAATTTTAAAACATAATAAAATACATCAAAACAAAATTGAAAGCAGAAAAACTACTATATCTTAATTTTATATTATAATTAATTAAAAACCATATGTGTTTTAATCAAAGAATTGCACAACATAGGTACATGCCTACTAGGAAGTAAGTCTGAAATCAGACTGAAATATTTTTTCGATGAAAATTGATTTGTGAAATTTAATTTTGTATTTGGCACGGAACAAAAAGCTTGAGCATCAAGAATATTGCATATTGATATGGATAAATATAGCAATATTAAAGCAAACGTAAAGTATAAATCAATCAATAGAAAAAACTAAATGAAGTTACTAATTTAAATTAAAAACAACAAACAGAGATACATAAACATAAACAGCCATTGATGTAAAAAAACTACATGTAATATTATCAGTATATCTTCATAATTTAAGCTTAATTTTAACCAAAAACTCTCTCCTAATTGCTTAAAATTCCATGTTTTAAGTTTTATCGTTGGACACTTTAAACAAAGTATGTTGTGAATTATAATTTGTTTAATTTTTGTGCACGTTGTATGTTCCTCAGCAATCAACACTAATTTCCAGCTTTCGAAAACAGCATTGTTATTCTATTATTTTTTAATATGCACTATTTTCTCTTTATCTATTTGACTATCTGTTGGAGCTTTTCGATCCGCGATACCATATCATACTGCTCATTATAATAGTTGTAAAAAAAGTCACAATGATAATTGAAATCAGCATACCGAAGCTGGTGGAGGATAAACAGAGCCCTCCATGTCCTAAAAGAACAAAAATACAATAAACTAAAATGAATTATTTAAAAGAAGCATAAGTATCGACATAGTTTTTCGTTGTTTTTATTTGTTTCTCTAAATCAAAAAAGTTTTTACATGTATTTAATGTCTTTGATTATAGGCAATTTACAGGTTGACCTCGCTGACTTGCAGTATCAAATCGACTATTAATAAAGCAATTTAAATTGAAACAAAAACGGTTTTAGATATTAAATACCTTATTTTTGCCATTATTTATCAAATTGGCTAATTTAAAAGAAAAAAATTAAAATTCTTAATGGCTAAAATTTAATGGTTTTTGTATATTTTGGAAAAAAGCGGAATGTAAATAAATCTAAATTCCTGTTTGTTTTCTTATGAAAAGCTCATAATCGCACGGTTTTAATTGGTCCTCTTATGTTTCCCAGACATTATAGAGTCAGCTATATTTAATTTAATCATAATTAACGTAAGTTATACAAGTTCCACATGTGTACCAAACCTTTTTATCGCTGCTCGACGCAGAAGAGAAATGGCGTCTTTAATTTAAGTGTATAACGACGTTCAAGGACGCGGAGGAGCAGCCAAGTTAACATTGAAAAGCAACAGCGCGCTCCACGATACGCCTTTCACACGCGCTTTTTAGCATGAATAATCACAAAGCGTTAAGGAGTGGATTTTCCGTAAAAATTTTATTCCGTCAAACTAAACTTTCCTGTTGAGCTTTACTAGCTACGTTAAAGAAATGATCTTCAGTGACTGACAGTACGCTCCTTTCATTGCACGATTTGTTGTGTAGTAATTTAAATATACAAAACATATATAATCCTATCTCGGTAAAGACGGGTTGCCTTAATCGGGAAGGCAGAAAAAAGAAAAAAGAAAAAAAATTAGGTATTGAAAAAAAACACAAAAAATAAAGCTTATACCTAAGCCTTAGCAAAGCCTAAATCTAAGCCTTAAAGGTGCACTGTCACAAATCAAATTCCTATGTCGCCCGAAACGGACTGCTCCTTTAATACCAAACCTACCTAACTCAAATTCAGGATTTAGAGTGCTCCACTACAAGGCTACAACATTTTTAAAATTCAGCTCGATTGGTTCAGTATTAAAGGAGCAGTCCGGGTTGGGCGATATAGGATTTTGATTTGTGACAGTGCTCCTTTAAAGGTGCGGTGTGGAGTCAAAGTTTTTGTCTTCGAGTTTGATAATTGAAAACCTCACCCCTGCCTCCAATAGCCCACAAAAATTTTTTCAACAAAATATCTTAAATAATTCAGGATTTATGAGCTCCCAAAAATGGCGTTTTTTGAAAATTACATACGTGAAAGATTGCTCAAAGGGTATTACGACTTAAGCTTCAAATTATGCATTCAAAGAAAGCGGCTAATTTTTTTCGATACCTTGATCGTTAAGAATGGCGCAGTATTTGTCGATATATCGCGTTTCTCGTACAAAAAACACTCGATTTTTTCGCTAAAACACGAAGTGAAGGCAGAGTTTTTAAAGTTTTCCCAAAATCTTTTTCCTTCTTTTTGTGTTTTTAACAATCGAGGATTTTTTGTACGAGAAACACAATATCTCGACAAATACTGGACCAATTTTAACAATAAAGGTATCGAATTAAAGTAAAAAGTAGCCGCTTTCTTTGAGTGCATAATTTATAATTTAAATCGTGTTATACCCATTGAGCAATCTTTCACGTACATGATTTTCGAAAAACGGCATTTTTGAGAGGTCATAACTCCTGAACCACTGGAGATATTTTTAGTGATCGACCGTGGCAGAATTATTGCTGATGCCGGGGTCGGGGCCGGGGCCTGGGTAGGGAAATTTTGATTTGCCGGGGCCGGGGAAAGAAATTTTGCCCCGGCCGGGGCCGGGCCCGGGGCAGGCTAAAAATTTAGAAGAATTTGCAATTTTGGTCGTTTTTTTCAAAATTCTAATTTTTTACTGTAAATTATTTGTTTTAGGTAATTAATAGTCATATTTTAGAATTTAAGCACTTGTGTAAGTAGAAAAAAATATTTTTTTAATACACAAAGTTTTTCCAAGCAGAACAAAAAAAATATTTGAATATTTCGATTCTTTTAAACATAAATTATTATTATAATTAGTATACACTACGGTTGTAAAAAATAATAATTTTTGATTATTTTCAGAAAAAGTAAAAAGTAATTTTAAAAATATTTAGTTTAAGTAAAGTAAGAGTAAAAGTAATTTGTGATATTTTAATTTAAGTAAAGTAAAAATAAAAGTAATGGTCGAAATTATATTTAAGTAAAGTAAAAGGAAGACCTATTTTTTAAGTAAAAGTAAAAGTAAAATTATAATAAAAGTAATTTTGCAATGGAGCAAAACGTCGAGTTTTGGAGCTCCAGAGCTCCGTTCCAAAATATTTTGTTATATCTTCATTTTAATAAGTTTTTTCGTCTAAGTAAATGGCGTTTAGCGTGTTCGCGGCTTAAAAAACTTTCTTCTGAGAATCTGAGACTCATTTTACAACAAGCCCATAGGAAATCTTTCAAATTAATTTAAGTACTTGTATAGGAAAAATCCGAGTAAGAGTAAAAGTAAAAGTAAGTGAAATTTAACCCGTTGGTATTTATTCCGCTGCAAATCCGAAGAAAGGATTTCACGCCACTGCTGCTCAATGTTAAATCTTAGTCAACGATCGTCGAGAGCCACAGAGTTTCACACACTGCAGCACTGACGCAATATATCTTTTGCAGATTTGCAGCGGTTTTTGGACGAAAAAAATCCCAAAGGGTTAAAAATCGAGTAAAAGGAAAAGTAATAAAAAATTCGTTAGTTTAAGTAAAAGTAAATGTAACTTTTTACAACAGTAGTATACATTTTACGTAAGTATTAGAAATATATTCAAGTTTAAAGCATAATATTATACTTAATCTCACTACCCATTTTTATAACTTTTAAAGAATGCTCTACATATAGAACAGGAGTTAAAGCATTTTTATACGGGGAGTATGTTTTGATTAAAAAACCAAAACGTGTTAAAGGAACCAAAATCAAAATTGGATACCTATATAAAAAATTATTTGAAAATAGCGAAATTTCTTTATATTACAATAAATAAAATATGTTGATAATTGTAGAAATGTAACTCTAATTCTAAAAAATGCTAGTCTTCAAGAATATTATTTTGAAGAAACATTTTTTTAGAACTTCACTTACATGCCTCTATTCAAGATTTTTCGGTCTATAAACATACAGGAGGGGTTAAAACGCACCTTTTTATTTTAAATTGTTAGAACATTTTTAAAGCTTTATTACCACTTTTTTAAATTAAAAAATACTTTTTTAAATTGTAAAAGGTAAAATAATTAAATTATTGCGAGTACAAGCGACTATGTTCCCTTTCTAGCTTGTTTCAAGTTGTTAGTTTTAGTCGTTTTAATTCGCTAACTTATTTTTTAGCCAAAAATCATAAAATCAATGACACGCGAACTTTTGCAATGAAATTGTTTTTGTGATTTTGGCACTACTTTTTGTAATTTCTGGAGATTTATCAAAAACATATGGCCCTAGAAAATTTCCAATTATACATTAAGTTCTTGAATCAAATTCTGCAAGAAACAACGCAACATTTCTAACGCACGCGACCTTCTGTGCATATACCACTGATTTCTTACGCAGAGATTTTTCTTGCTGTCAATACCCTTTTTTTCACGCAAAAGTGGAAGAAAAGTTCCCATATGCACTGCAAAACACTACTGTGTTAAAAATTGCGTTAAAAATTAATTTAAAAAAACCAACAATGCGCCTATGAAATAGAAGAAAATGGCGGGTTTTCAGTATTAAAGTCGCACAAATTCGAATTTTCAGCAAACTTTTTTGTTTAAAAATAAGGTTTTCACCATTTTTGGGTTATATGTGTTTACTTTTATTAAAAATATAATTATAAAAAACTTAAACTAAATTAGCAAATTTTTTTAAAATAAAAGCTCAAAGATAATTTTTACTGGAATTTCTATTTATACCTAGCACTTTTACTGGTATTCATAAAATTTTGGACCGGGTTTATACGAACTGGGTCCGTAACTTTTGGCAAGAAAACTCTGGACTGGGTGGTACACCTTTTAGACTGTGCCCAGTATTTAATATCGTTAATTTTCGACACGTATTAATTGATTTTTTAAGCAAATTTTGTTCGAAAACTTTTTCCAACTTAAATACAAACAGTTCGTACCAATTTCTTGTTAAAAAATTTAAGTTTGGTGTCTTTTGGGCTGTATAAAAATATTAAACTCGCTAAAAAAAGTGGACTGACTCCGCAGGGTTTTCCTACCAAAACAAGCGGACCCAGTCCGAATAGACCCTACCCGAAATTTATGAATACCAGTGTAGTTTCGGCAATAAATTTAAAAATGCTAAAATAAAAACAAGAAATCAACTTGAATTTTTTTTATTGAAAAAAAATGTATTAACATCACTAAATTTTGAAACAGTTTCAATAACACATAAAAATAAAAGTAAGAATATAATATAATCCAAACAAATGTCCAGTTGTACGATTTACTTTCATAGAAAAACTCACACATGAGCGAATTTAATAGGAAATATTACCGATTCCTGCTAATTTTTTGTACGCGGCGATTTTGTAAACATGTCGGAAAAACGAATTTGGTGTACAAAATATCGCTGTGCGAGAAAATTTTTGGTGTGTGCACAGAAAGTAGCTTGCGCCAAAAAGTAAGACGTGCATCATTTTTTTTAAATTTAGTTAAAAAATTTACTGTACACATAGCCGAAACTTCTCTTGGGTTATATATTTTTGATATAAACAATGATATTATAATAACTCTAATATTTATTGTATACGTCTCATGAATGGACTTCTAATGTCAAACCCTAATCTTGTAAATAAAATCTACAAAATGGTTTTTAATGCTCAAAAAGTATTCAAATTCTTAGAATAATGACTCATGATTAAAATAAAGAATCTTATTAAAATAGAGTTTTAATAAAATCTTAAAATATAAATAATAAATATCCTCCTATATTGAAGCGATTACATTAGCTCTTTAAATAAAATTTTATATATTTATCACTTTTTAAAATTGTAAAAAAGTGCTTTGAAATTTGTATTCTTAGGGGTCCTTACCCCGGTTCGCCCCGGTTGATTTGACAGCTAAATTGCCGGGGCCGGGGCCGGGGCCGGGGTAGAGAAAATTGCGTTTGCCGGGGCCGGGGCCGGGGTAGAAAAAAAGTGCCGGGGCAAGCCGGGGCCGGGGCCGGGGCCCCGGTCGATCGCTATTTATTACAGTTCTAGTACTGAAATCTATTTTTGCAGAAGTTATTTTTTCTAAAGATTTTATCAAAAAAATTAATTAATTTAACCAAAAGTTGATGAAAAGAGTCTAAATAAAATAAATGACAGCAAAAAACTGCAATTCGCTTCGTATTTTCATACGAGAATATATTTTAGAAAAAACAGTAATTAAATAACTTCTTGGCGTTCTAATTCCACTCATGATTGTTTAATATTAATTCTGCAGTTTTTTTGTGCAAAGGCGGGGTTTTAATTCGAAGCTTTGGAGAAAGTTTTAAACATTATTATTGTTTTTATTAAAAGTCCGTTGTATTAATTGTGTGTAAAATGACCTTTAAAAATTTCGTTCAATTAGTATGATGTTTTTTAAACAATACACGAAGTTTTTTACTATTAAATTGCAGTATATTAAAGCAAGCAAAATGTTATTTATAATTAAAAACGAATCGACTTATGATTAAAATTTAGTTCAGCTCATTCAGCTTAAAAAATTTACATATTTGTGCCAAACGTATTTTTTATTTGCTCAGTACCCTCGTGTCCAGTACCCTCGTGTCCAGTACCCTCGTGTCCTAGAATCCAATGCAGGTGATAATTTTTTTAAAAAATCTTAATACTTAAATCTGTGTCTTCAGGTTTTTTTCGTATTATCATCCTCATTAATACTGGGTGCGTTTTAAACCTTGTTAAAAACATAATTAATTTTAACGGGTTGACTTAAGACGCGTCCATTTATTTTCCAGAGCTTATGTCACAGCTCAGAACTTCGGACTTCATAGTTCCAAAGTTTAGAAACAGCCATTTATACATAACTTGACGTTTTACGGAGATACAAAATTAACATAAGTTTTCAAATATTTTTCTATTGTATAAAAATATTTAGAAACCCATTGTGATTCGTAATTCTTTTATAACTTAATTAGGCTGGCTAAAGGCTTAAATTTATTTGACCTTCTAAAAAGTTATATAAGCATTGTTGTTACTTGTTAGTATCTATTTAGCTTGGGCCGTTCTTTAAAAAGAGTTTTTAGGGAAAAAATTTAATATTATTTTATAAGATTGCGCAAATAAATAAATTTTATTTACGTGTTTTTTTAATTATTACTAGCTTATCCATTTTACCTAAAGTTTTTATCGTAAATTTTTTCAAATAAAAATTTACAACTAAAATTTACTTGAATTTAAATCTAGCTATTGTAAACATCATTCTATAAATCAAATAAGATTAAATTTACTGTAAGCCCTTCACACTCTCCAAGAAGTTTTTTACACAGTTCAATAACACATTGAAAGTTTAAAACCGATGTGTCGGAAAACTTAAATCCATGAACCTCGACAAAAACAAGTGGCTGTAAGTCGTCGTATTTAACATCCGGCATTATGATTGGATCTACTGCACACCTAAATTTAATTGATTTCTGAGGTACAAAACATTTATTTTTGAATTTTTCCATGATATTGTAGTATCAGTCCATAGTTGGAGATATATTTGATTGTAATAATAAAAAAAAGTTCAAGCGTCTGGGAAAAGCTAAAAATTGAATTCCCAGTTGATGCTGGGACAATATTGAATATCCTATTAAAAAATTAAGACACTAATTTGCTGTTAGTCATAAAAACACCTGGGGCCTATTTCATAAAGACGTTTGTAAATTTTCATTTTACAAAACTCCGCCTATTTTTGTAAATTACATGATAGATGATATACGACACGGCGAATATTGATCGGTCAGCAGAGATGAAATGACGTGGCTGCGACCAATCAGCGCAAAGCAGTGTGCGCAGATGTACAATAAAGGTTTTTCGACTTGTAATCCAGGGAGAGCCCTGGATTACAAGTCGAAAAACGTTTATCGTGCATTTTACAAAAAATAGGCGGAGAATTGTAAAATAACAATTTACAAAAGTTTTTATGAAACAGGCCCCTGGCTTTTATTATTATTAAATTTTAAAAATCACCTCGGATTAGTGATGTTCTTACCCTCCAATATTATGCTCCGGAGCTCCGGCCATTTAAAGTGGAGGGAGAGCTCTTGAGTTTCGCCCCTTAAATGAGAGATTTGAATCTTATTTAAGCTTGAAATACATTTTAAACAACTCTAGCTGTATTTGTGGGACATTTTTATTGTTTTAAATACGTTTTTGAAAAAATTAGTTTACAAAAAAATTTTGACAACATAATAAATGCCATCACTCTTTAATTATTTATAAACTTAGCAAAAAATGGGGCGAAGCTCCGGGGGTTGCTCCGGAGCTCCTAAAAGTGAAGCTCCTAAAAGTGAAACTAAAAGTGAACATCGTTATCATGGAGTCGATATTTATTTATTTGGAATGGGTCAAGCATTACCGAATTAAAAAAAATGTTGTTTTAATATGTATTTAAATTATAATTAGAAAATTAAAATAAAAACATTGGTAAAATAAAATTGTTGAAAAATTCAAAAATTAAAAGTATTGTTATTTTCCATTGTAGTAAGTTTCTCTTCAAAAAAACAGCTATAAATTTTATTTGTTAATTGTTTTAATGCTACTGCAAGGACTCTATGTTAGTAATTTAGATTTATATAGTTTAAAAACAATATGATATTCTACATTTTTTCAAATTACCATTGTTTTTTGCTATTTTAAACACGACTAAACAGCACGATTTCGAAATAAATAAATTTCGTTCCACATAAGTTTGAGTTTAAAAAAAACCAAATTTTATTTCAAATAGCACTGTTTTTTTTAAATAAAAAGTAACTTGAAAATGGTAAAAAATTTTGAAAACTTTGAGTCGCGAAATAGGGAATTCGGTGCCCAAAGTAAAAAAACCTTGGTTGTGATGTGACTTAGGTCTATGATTTCCAGCTCTGCATTGACAATTTCCAACTTAAAGTTCCAGGTCCAAAGTCCATCGACTCGAAGTTAATTTTTCAATGATTATGGTTTTATTTTTCTTACCCATCAATATCAAAAAAGTCAAATTTATTTCCTCTTCCGTCGTTAGCCCAACAACTGTGAACAAGAAATCCGTGGTTCGCTAAAAATATATATTTTTTTAATTATTCCAAAAAAATCTATAATTTTTTCAACTTTTTAACAAAACAAAACCCATTATAATCTTAGAAGCTACTAATCATAAAACTTCCTGAAATATCTTTAGTACGCAATTATTTTTGGCTTGAAAAGACTATAATTTATTGTCAAATGTAACTATAGAAATAATAAACTTACGGTCGTCACACTCCCATACATGAAATATTTTATCTCCAACTTGAGCGTAACGTACAGGTCTTCCATCTTTTGTACCAAAACGAAGGTAATAATTACAAGTAGGGGTCTTAGCTGTATCTACAAGTTCCGTTGTTGGAATAGCACTAAACAATTACAAAAAAAGTAAAAAACCCAAAATATGTGCGAAATGATTGTGCAGTTCACTAAGGAAAAAGTAAAATTATATCCTGAAAACGGAGTCATGATTAATAAAAATGGTATATCAGGGGGAAAAATATTTACTAAATACTGTTATAACTGAAAAAATTACCACTGAGAGTCTGTCTGAAACACATCAGTTTAATTGATCTAATTGAAATTTATTAAATTATGATTAACATTTTTTTCCGAATCGTTATTAAAAGATTTCCTACAAAATCATGCAGCTTCTATAAATAGTTAACTATCATATTTAACAACAACCTCATGTCCAAAATATTTGTAACCCGTTTAATGTTTTGAAAAAAACACATGCAGCGGTAAGCTCTGTCGACTTTTGTCACAAATGTTCCATGAAAACTGACCACCACAACCAGTGAAAACATAATACCTTCCAACTGACCGGCCTAAAAGTACAAAAAAAAATTTACTTCCAAAAAAATAAGTAAAATTTGATTACGTAAAATTTATAACTCCTTCTAAATTTATAATTTTATAGTTTACACTTAATATGTAATAAAAAAAATTATGTAAATTGACTATCGAACGATTAAAATTTCTCAAGAACTAAAATTAAATTAAACTAAATATTAAATTAAAAATTTTCCAAATTTTAAATAAAGTTTTGAATGTTTTTTTTTCTAAAAATTTTTTGTTCTTTATTTTGTTTATTAAACAAGAACAAAAATATTAAAAAAACTTTAATATTTTATTCTTTTTTAGAGCAACATTATGTCCATTTCAATTATTTATAAATTGTTAACTATGCTTGGATTTTCTCAAATGGGCTGTTATTTAGCTAATTCAGTTTCAGCTGTAAAAAATTAACCTGAATTTAATGTATTTTGGGACCTATTTTCATTTGGTAAATAGAATGTAAACCGACTCATTTGGTTGATCATTACATGTGGAACCCCTTGTGTCCTTTAAAATTTTGCATCCTATTATTTTTTTCTTCTTTCAGGAAAGACGCAAGATTTTTAAACAATGTATGCCAATCCAATCAGATGTTTTTTCTACACAACAACCTATGTAATTATTCACTTTTTGTATAAGTAGTCAAAAATTGTCTTACAATTTAGTGTAAAATGTGCTACGTCTAAAAAAACGTGCGATTTAGTTTTACAAAAAACCCATTATATTACAGCGTTTAGTCGACTGTAGCATGTTATTATCGTTTTAAATATGTTCTAATTTTCTCAGTTTGAAATAAAATTCGTACAAAGTAATTTTTCAAACATGTATGGCATCTGCTATTAAAATGCTTCAACTATAATTTACGGAAATGATAAACGGTGTAATGTAGAAAAGGCTATACGAAATTTGTAGAAATTCAAACTGCAAAACTGGTTCAAATAATTACAACTATTTTTCATACAAGTTTATAAATTATCATAAATTTTTCAGCACAAGTTTGCATAAATAAAGAAAAATTTGTTTTTTAATTGCCAGGTTTTTAAGGTAGCGGTCGTAAGGATGGCGTCTTTATGAACATTGGGTTTATGAAAAATTAAATTAATCGTAAAAAATCTATGCTAAACAATGACATGAGCAACGCATAATTCAGTTGCGCCACTATTGGAATATAACGTTTTAAAGCTAAAGTTTTTCAGGCTAAAACTAAATCAACGAGAAAAAATAAACAATAAACGCGAGAGCGAAAAAAAATTTAAAAAAAACAAGTTGTTAGTGATTATGTAACCAATTGCTACTTAGTTGCGTCACATGTTTCTCTGCAGGTGATATATTGTCAAACAAAGAGTGGTTACTAGAACACCTATTGCTATTTTCACCCTGATGGAATTAGTTTTTAAGTTTAAATTTTGGTCGCCAGTCCACATTATTTTTTACAAAAATTAGTTTAAAATTAAGATTTTCAAATAGAATAGAATTTTTAAAAATTATCATTAAAAACTATTTTAATTTGGTATAAACTTTTAATAACAAGTAAGCACAAGCAGTTTTTGCCTAATTCATCTGCAATTTCTTTTTATTCTTAAATTTGCACCTTCTGTATAGAATCACAATTATTTGGTGATAAAAACCCCTCATATTAAAATTATTAATAAAATATTAAGAACTTTTGGCATGTTATGTGTAGTGCATTTTAAATTGAAAATTTTGTTTGTTTCTTTGAGTTATACACAGTTTAAGTTTATTTCGCAATTAATTAATTTGTAATTTTATAAAAAAATATAATATTTTCCATGTTTTGTTTTCTTTGTTCCGAATTTCTTCCACGACGTGGAACTAAAATGAAGCAGCCCGATGTCGGCCGTATTGCCTGTAATTATCAATCAATGTGCGTGTATATTTAGTGTTTGTTTGATGCGTGTGTGGGTTGTCTGTGCGCGTATGTTTATGTGACAATAACTGACCTTAAAACATTTAAATTGTATAGGAACATGAGAAATATAATTAAATCCGAAGTTTAAATTTTTTTTAATGCAAATGACGTGACAAATTCCAATATTTTTTTCTAAAGCTTTTTAAAATTTCTTTTTTTACAAAAAACATAACTTAGCAGTTAAAAAAGTGCCATTTTTGTTTCAAAATAATTAATTTGACAAAAAATTGTTATAATAATGTATTTAATGTATTTAATCTTTAATATTAAACAGTGTTTGTTTGAAATTTTAAATTGCTTTACTATTAACTCATTAGTATTTTTGGTGCAAAAAAGGCGTGTAAAACGCAGAAAGGAAAGTGCGCCAATGATAAACTTTGTTCTTGATGGATCTTCGGTCTCTAATGCTGGCACTGGCCCTCAGACACAGAGCAGCGAGACGCCATACGCACTCCGCGTCTGAGCCGCTATAGGCACCTTGCACTGAAACTCCGTTTATACTTGAAGTATGCAATAAACATAGCGAATACCGTAATGGATAATTACAGTATCTCCTACTTATCTTTCGTAGTATGCAGATCAACCCTCGAAAGCGCGCGAAATTTCGATCGGTTGATCTGCATACTACAAAAGATAAGTAGGAGATACGCAGGGGCGTAGCCAGGATTTCCGAAAGGGGGGGGGGTTGTACTCCATACAAATTTTTCGAAAGGGGGGGTTGTAGGGGGTTGTACTCCAAATTTTCAAAATACCGTAAAAAAACATTAAAAAAGGGTAAAATTTTTTGCGCTTCGCGGTAGGTGATTCTTTTTCTTGTTATTTGCATTGTTTTTTTAAATTAAACTTGAACAATTTCCGGTTTAAAAAAGTATAACATTAAAAATCGTGTGATAGTACGAAAAAAATTTCTAAAATTGTCTTTGAAATTCATTAAAAACATCACTTAAATGTTGTAAAAAGGTATATAAATGTCGAGCGCTGAGCGGAGCGAAGCGAGAGGAAATTTTTTAAAATTGTTCTCTTCGAACCCCCAAATTTTTACCTCCGCCAACTCAAAAGGGGGGAGGTTGCCACCCCTACAACCCCCCCTGGCTACGCCCTTGGAGATACGGTAATTATCCATTATGGTGACTCGCTATGTTTATTGCATACTTCATGTATAAACCAAGTTCCAGTGCAAGGTGCCTATAATAATTACAAAGGGTTAAATCAAATTCAATATTACAATTCATCGCCGTCTGCCAGCTATAATTTGCCTGTACAATTGAATTATTAGAAAAAGACTTACAACTCTCTGCTTCCCCATATTGCATTCGCCGGAAGGAACCATCATCGCGAACTTGTTTTGATCTTCGTTTCTGACAAATGACCTCGAACAACGATCATCGTCCGCTAAGCCTTTCACGTAAATTCGGCCTAATAATGGAAAACATGACGTTCCAATTATATTTACTTAAAGAACTTTTTTAGTTGGATTAGTTTATAATTCACCTTAGATAAAAATACTAACAACGTATTAACTAAAATATGTATATAAGTATACTATTCCGTAAATAAATACACCCTTTGTTTCTATATTAGTCGTGTTCCCCGGAGCTTCAGAGTTCCGCTCTATTTTAGTACTGATTTATGAATATTTTTTTAAAAGTGATAACATAAATTAGTTTTTCAAAACTTATTTAAAACGCTCTAAATAGTCTTAAAAATGCAAATAGAGTAATTTTTAATGTACTTCAAGCTTAAACAATCTTAAGATCGCTCCTTTAAACGGGAAGCCCCGGAGCTACGGACCTTCCTCCGCTTTAAAGCTACGGAGCATGATATTGAAGAGTAGGAACATCACTACTCTATATAAAAAAATATTCGTATTATTTTATTCACAGTAGGTTAACTGACTTAAATTTAGCCAACCATAATTTCGGCCACCGGTTGTTATTGTTGCCATGCGCAAAATTATGAAATGATCAGCTTATGGCTAAACAGATGACGTGTAATCTATCTAGCTATAGCTGTTCATTTCCTAACTTTGCGCATGGGAAAAATAACAGCCCGTTGTCGAAATTAGGCTGGCCAAATTTAAGTTAGTTACCATACATGCGACAAAATTAAAAAAAAAGAAAAGGCAATGGTTCGTGTAACCACAATAATATTCTTTATGCGGCGGTGTAAGGCGGTTGACACGTCGAAAGAAATTTTGGCTGTGTCCCAAAGGGACCATTACCTACCGGAGGGGGATATATTTTAAAATAGGTTAACTAGCTGAATTTGGATAGTTTTCAAGCCATTTAGTTTTGTTTTTACTATGGACCGTAATATAGTCAGCGGCATATATTTAAATAAATCCTTTCTAGAACGATAAAAATTTAAAAAAATAGTTGTCTGTATATTACACAACAATTTTATGTGTATATATTTTTTTGCACCAAGGCTTACTTAGCGCTTTGCAAAAATACTTGCTTAAATTTTGGCTTAATTCTGTATGAGCGGCTCTCGAAACTGCCTCCGGTAAACTGAAGGCAGGTAAAAGGCAGGGTGAAGGCAGCTAACTTTGTTAAGGCAGGTACGAAAGACGTCAGAGGCTGGTAAATTTAGAATAGAGGCAGGTGAAAAGCAGAAAAGAGGCAGCAACATTTACGGTAGATACAGGTAAAAACTTTTCTTATCCCCATCATGTTGTTAAGCTTTTTAAAACAGTCAATTTTCCAAAGGATTGATTTATTGCATTGATAATAGTTTCTATTTTAAAAAATTTAAGGGGCTAAGGTTTAAAATTCTTTTTTGACACAAAAAAGCCAGATTCATTCATACTTTGTTAACAGTGTCCAAGAAACAAAATCACAAACTTAAATTTTGGGTTATTTTAAATGCTTTTTTAGATATTATGCTTCGAAATTCTGGCCATTTAAAATAAAAAGAGCTCCAGAGATTCTACCCTTAAATGAGTGATATAAAATTTATTTAAGCTTGAAATGCATTTAATGTTACTTTACATATTTACATTTTCAAGACTATTTTTATCGTTTGAAATAAGTTTTGAAAAAATTTAGCTTACAAAAATTAGTGACAAAGTAATCTATGGGATCATCAGTTTTTAATTATTCATAAAATTCGTTCAAAAAAGGGTTCAAACTCCGGGGATTGCTCCGGAGTTTCTAAAAGCGGAGCTCCGAAGAACATTATTAGCTCCGAAGAACCTTCTGAGGCCAAAAAGACGTCTGAAACGCGAACCGACTGGACGTCAGTTCAGCTCAATGTTAAACTGCGCCCTCTTCCGGGCGCGTATATAGACTAGTTCTGAAGAAGCCTGTTTTACTGTACGAGAGAGGGTACAAATAGAAAAAAAATAAAATTTGACAAAATCTTAGTTTTATTAGTTTCTAAAGTTTAAAACTATACTTCATAAAAATTGCTACACGATAATATGTTTCACTACGTTGAAGTGCTTTAATATATCAGTTTGTGCTGAATAAATTTTGGTTTTTTAATTAAACGTCACAATAGTTAAAAATCATCACTAAAATAGTATTTTCGTGAACAATGATTTTGAATTAGTAAAAATAAAGTTAAAATTTGGGGTTTAAAACTAATTTTAAACCTACATGGGTTTTTTAATGGTTTGGTTTTAAAACTATTCAAAATTTAAAAATTAATTCCAAACTTTTATATTAATCTTTTTCTGAAATATAAACATTAAAAAACTGGGAATCAAACACGTCAACAGCGCCGTACCTACGAAGCGGCAAAAAACTGAAAATCCCCAAAAACTGCTTTTGCTTTTGTAATATTAAAAAGTATTTAAGAAATTTTAAGGAGAAGGGTTTGAGATTTTGAACCAATAAATATTTGAAATATTTGAAACCGTAATATTCACTAGTCGCTCGCTGTTTCTCAATTTTTCCCCTACATATGATTGGCGCTAGTAGTTATTGTACTCTCTTTCTACACTAAAAAACCCTTATTCAGAACTATTAGTCTATAAATTAAGCAGCGAGATGCGATAACGATCACAAATGAGTTAACCCTTCAATTTGTTACTAATTATCACTTCTGTCAAAAGGTTCAGTTTAGGATCTTTTGGTATTCTGGTTCTGTATCATTAATATTTTCAATTTTGGAAAAAATTCAAAAATGAAATTAGTCGCAGATAAAATGATAAATTTATGCAAAAAATTTATAAAATAACAAAAATTCTATGAAATGAGTTTAACCTGTTTTTGGGGTTCCATAATGACAAAAGTTGAATTAATTCTTGAGTTTAACCTCAAATTTTAATTGTAAGCAAATAAGCTTCCAATAAACGTCTAAATAAAGTTTTATTTGGAAAATTATTTGCTTACCATTTAAAATGTGGAGTTAAAGCCCGAAAATACATCAATATTTAAAAATTCTATGCAACCAAAATTCCGTTAAAAATGACCTTAAATTAACTCGCACAAACTTACTAAAGCTGCTAGAGACACATAATTATTTTTATACTACCTGTGAATGGTTTGGATGTTGTGAAGGTCAATGTTACCATCGTATCCTCGCAGTCAACCACTGGATCCCCAAGTAACTCGTTGTCGATTTCCACTGAATAAACATAATTTTCCTAAAATATATAGGGATTAAGCCTACATGAATTAAAAACAATTATTTCAAGGGTTTTTTGATGTAAAATATAGGACAATTAAACTTATTCCTGTGTAACAACCGAATTCATTTTTCATACTTAAAAAAAGCTAAAAATCGTAAGTCTTATCTTTAACCTTGTTTTTCATAGTTAATCTGTTTAAACTTATTATATTCATGGTGACAAATCGAATTAAAACTACGACTATTTTTATATCGCTTTCAAAACAAAAAATAGTCACACTCCTAAAGAAACTCTCAAGTAAATAATGATCACATTATCAAAAAATTCTATTACTCTTGAGATTTAATCACTTTTATGTAGTACAAAAATTTATTGGATAGCTCAAAAAGTTTACAAAAAAGCGGTACAAAACCTATAGTTTAAAACACTGCACGGAAGCTATAATAGTACTTGACATTGTTTCATAGTTGTTTTTAATTTTTTTCGGAAAATTGCATAAAGTCAAATGAGGAAGCTTCATTTTGTGGTGAGCTCTATAAAAATTTATTAAATTTTCAAATCACTTACAAAAAACAGCGAATAAACGAGTAATATCATTAAAAAATTCATTACAGGTAACAGAATTAATTAAACTGGTTCATCCAAAATTGCAATTATGTGTAAACCTTCATAAATTTAGCATTTTGCTGTTCATTTTGTTAGTCTTCAGCTTTAAAAACTGTTTCCTAAAACCAATATATTTATTAAATTTAGTTAAGCTAAGCCACAAAAATGTATAAGAAAACATTAATGAAAGCTCGAAATTTTTTTCACTTTTGGACGACCCAAAGTAGAAGCGAAAATAACCAAGCGCTGAAAAATTTAGAGAGCCAAATTTATTGAAAAATTTGGCCGATATAGAAATTGAATCCCTAACCTCCAAAGTCAACTTTGGCGCGCTATCCATTGCCCCATAGGCCGGAAAAACAAAGTAAAAAGATAATAGCCTTTTATCAACGCTTGCACTTTGAGTTTTCACGGAAGGAACACCATGTGTCACACTTTTAAAAGTGTTGTATTATAATAGGAACACTTGGTAATATTGTTTATACCCGGTCTTCTAACACGTGTAGAAAAATACTTTAAATAAATTGTTTTCAAATCTTTTTTGCTTCAATAAAATGCATGACAAAACAATACTTAGCTAACAACGTTGGTAGAGGCATAAATTTGTGGTGTACTTTGGGATGTGTATCATTTGCTCAGCCAGGTTTAATTTGCCAATGCCCTTAATTAGTGTAAATGAAAAAACATAAGGAAGCAAATAAATACGGTTAATTATTGCTTAAGCTGGTTTAAGTTTTCTATACAAAGATTTTGATTATTGTATTTTTCAATGCTAACTATGGTGCATATTGACAAAAGCAGTATCCAGTATTAAGGCTAATCTAATAATTAATTTAGTTGAAGCACAAACTTATATAATATCATATGGTACGATATTGGCTGGTGCGAAGACTTATTACCGCGTGCAAAAAACATAAACAAACAACAACAGACCAAGATGAAAAAAAACACTTTCGGTAGAATTCAACAATAAATTTTTTTCTTCTTCTTTTGAAGTTCAAAGTGAGAATAGAAAATTGATTTAAAATCTGTTCTTTTGACACGCTGGCTACTTGAGGATCAGTAATTGGTTATCTTATTAACGTAACCAGGTAAACGTGAGAGTCTCGCGCAATAGAAATCGTATTGTACAATCTTTATGTGAATAGCGAGACAACGTCGTTTGTGAATGAGGGAACACTGTAATGCGTGCGCCCATTTCGCCGCAAATTTATCACCGTTACGACAAAGACGTGTTAAACAGAAGAAAGAATTCCTCACATTAATCCATACGATTGTTCTGATAATCATAATCTATCAAATTGCCATAAAATTCCTTAAAACATTTTTTTAAAATTTTGGTTGTACAGAAATCAGATTCCAGTAAAGACAAAATCACTAAACCCAGATTCCGTTAGGAAGCGAAAATTAAAAACACAAAATTTTTTGCACAAACACCGGTAATGATTTTATATTGAAAAGAGTTGGCGTGTTCCTGCTGTAAGAACGCTAAACTTAAAATATGACGTTACTACAAATTTCATTTAATTTTGGTGTATTATTAAAAAAAAATTTGCTTTTGGAAAATATTTTGGAGATTTTTTTTGTTGATTTTGAATGAATCAAATATTATTGTATATAAAAAAACCTCTTAAAGTTTTTAAATTAAATTTGTACTATAGGCAAATAAAATCTAGCTGACTGCGATATTTGCAGTATTGAATTGACTATTTAACAACAACAACATTCAAAATTTTTTACTAAAGCAGATTAATAACAAAGATTAAAAACCGTATTTTAATAATTATTTATCAAATTACTTAATTTAAAACTTAAATGCAAATTTTTAAGGGCTAAAGCTTTTTGTATATTTTGTGAAAAGGTGGAATTTAAAAAAAATCTGCGTTCTTATTTGTTTAAAAAAAACACGTAAAAACATTTATTTGTCATTACCGCACAATTTTAATTGGTCCCTTCATGTCGGCATTCTAATTTTCAGCGTCAGCCAGATATAAATCAACTACAAAAATGTAAAATCTTGCTTATAGCAATAAATCAATTATGTAAACTTGCACTTTCAAAGTTTTGTGCGACTTTTCTGTAGCGAAAATCCGCTATTTTCTGCTTGCTTTCCGCGCTGCAATTAGTACAGTGTTAGTTTTCTTGCATTGGGGACCGTGAATTTTTTTGCACTCAATACTGCTTTATTCGCATTGCGATTATTTTAGCACTGGGATTTTGACTTTACAAACAAATAAATAACGTTGGTTTTCATTTTCAATAGAATAAAATACTTTAAAAGTTATTTTATGCACTTTTAAAACGTTGGAAACACATTTATTTTATTAAAATCATAAAAAAATGATATCAAAAGTAAAAAACCGCGGCTTTTGTCCATTTAAACATGGTATTTTTGCTTTAATTTGCCTTTATTTTTTTGTTGTGCAGCCAGGGTTGCAGTTATGAGTGCAAATAAAATTCCACTGCAAGACACTCACTGTGTTAAAAATCGCAGCGCGGGAAAACTAGCAGAAAATGGGGAATTTTCCCTACAAAAGTCGCACAAAAGTTTGAAAGTTCGACTTTCTAGCAAAATTTTATTAAAAATTTAGTGTACAGTCAGATATTTTCTTGTGTTATATATTCTGGATAAAATTAAAGAGTATACAATGCCAAGAATACATGAAAATTAATTAATATATTAATTAATTTTCATGTATTTTTGACAATGCTATATTTTTTTAAATTACGGAAAAATCAGTTTTGGTATTTTCCATTGTAATACATTTCTGTTTATATAAAAAAAGCTGTGGATTTTGGTTTTTGTATGTTTTGTCATTTCTAGAAGGATTTCAGGTTTATATTTTTTAAATTTGTTGTTAAAACAATTTCACAAAAAATACAAAATAGAAATATACAGCAATACAATAATAGCCTTGAAAAATGCTCTGCACATAGAGCAGGAAAAAGGAGCGATTTTTCCCGGGGCGTATCTTTAGACAGAAAAGATGTGGATTTGGACTAGTCTGAGATGGACATTATGTGACCTATAGGAAATATGCATTTAGTTTGGGCAGCTGTCCACTGAGTAAAAATTTCCATATATGATAATGATTTATTTATACGTTGAACTAGTTACACAGAACTGTTGTCTGTTTTTATTTAGTCTTATGAAATGACAATTGAAAAAAAATCATACTCACAGCAATCTTTGGCAAGCTCAAAATCGTCACTTTTTCAATGAAAGTATAAAATCAAACTTGCTGCATATCAGCATGGATCGTTTGTTGAGACTCTATGGAGCATGGATCGTTTGTTCACACATTAACCTTTGTTTAAAAAATATAACTGTGAAATTAGGAAAAAAATAGAACAGAGCTTCAAAACTCTGACATTTGCTTAAAAAATATAATTGTTAAACTAAAAAAATAGAACAGAGCTCTGGAGCTCCAGAAACCGCTGTTTTGTTTCATTTTTTGTTCCAAAAGGAAAATCAGTATGAGTTTGCGTTTGCGATCATTTGCGCAACAATTGTACCACCATGGTTTCACTCCGGAAGTTACGCATGTATGTGTTGAAATGTGTGTAATATCACTGTCAAATAAGTACCGATCACTTTTTTTTACAAAGTGTAATGCCACACCAGACGAATCGATAATGAATTGTTTCACGAGGTAAATCGTTTATTTGCAGATAATTGTTTATGAGACATTTGTTTAAACTGGGCCGGACTTTTTTCATTTAAAACTGACAAAATTACATTCAAAATTTTCAACAGTCGCAAAATTTCAACAGGCCAAACCAAGACAATTTATTGATACATAGAAATTCAGTAATTCCCAAATCTAAGTCTAAAGCATTTTTGTATTATGGGCTTCAAACTTTCATTTTTTTATCTATATATAAATGGACGGAATGTGTGTGTGTGTGTGTGTGTGTGTGTGTGTGTGTGTGTGTGTGTGTGTGTGTGTGTGTGTGTGTGTGTGTGTGTGTGTGTGTGTGTGTGTGTGTGTGTGTGTGTGTGTGTGTGTGTGTGTGTGTGTGTGTGTGTGTGTGTGTGTGTGTGTGTGTGTGTGTGTGTGTGTGTGTGTGTGTGTGTGTGTGTGTGTGTGTGTGTGTGTGTGTGTGTGTGTGTGTGTGTGTGTGTGTGTGTGTGTGTGCCTGCCTGCCTGCCTGCCTGTCTGTCTATCTGTCTGCCTGTGTGTTCCCTAACTCCTCCTTCACCACCCACAATTAAGGTGAATGAGGTATCGTTGGAAAGCTTATACCCCAGGGAATGTCGTAAGGGGGTTGAAATTTTGAAACAACTTACATGGATATCTTTATACTGGACAACGCGTTTTCACCAAAGGAAGAACCCTATGGATTTTGGAACTTAAAAAATTTTTTTGTATAAGAATTGGCTTAAACTTATTGGTAAGAGTAATTAGCTAATGTTACACCCGAGTAATATGTTTTTTTGGAAAAAAACATGGACATCTTTATACTGGACAACGTTTTTTCATTAAAGAAAGGAATGACCTTTCTCCCCATCCACAAAAGGGATTGGGCTAAATGAAATATCATTTCAAAGCTTACAGTTGGATGTCATAAAGATGTTGAAATTTAGAAAAACTTTGCATGGACATCTTTAGCCTGGACAACACATTTTCACAAAAGGGAAACCTATGGACTTTGGAAATCGAAATTTTTTTTTGTCTCTGAATTGACTCAAACTAACTAACTAAATAAGAGTAAGTACTAAGTAGCCAATGTAAAACCAGAATGTGATGTTTGTTTTAGTAAGATTAACATAGACACCTTAATACTGGACAACGTTCTTTCACTAAAAAGAGGAACGACCTTCCTCTCCAAACAGAAAAAAGATTGGTCTAAATGAGATATCATTGCAAAGCGTACTGGTCGGGGAATGTCATAAAGGTGTTGAAATTAGAAAAAAATTTTATGGACATCCTTAGGCTGGACAACGCATTTGAACAAAAACGGGGGCCCTATAGACTTTGAAAGTTGAAAAATTTTTTGTCGTTGAATTCCCTTAAACTTATTGATTAAAGAATTAGTCAATTTAAAGCCAGAATATTATGTTTTTTTTTGTAAAGACAAACATGAACATATTTATACTGGACAACGCATTTTCACCAAAGGGGGATGTATCCTTCTCCCCAACCGCAAAAAATTAGATTAAATGAGATATCGTTGCAAAGCTTGTAGTTTGAGAAATGTCAGAAAATAGTTAAATGTTTAAAAAATAACATGGACATTTTTAATCTGGACAACACATTTTCACCAGAGCTGTCCCAAAAATTTTAAAAGTTAAATTTATTTCTATTGCTAATTGTTGCTATTCTATTTATTACCAATAGATATTAGTAAATGGAAAGCCAGCGTATCGTTTTTTATTCGGAAAAATCAACATGAACATTTGTATATTAGACAACGAATTTTTTTAAAAGTTGGGATGGACTTCCCTTATCAACTACAAAAAATATTGGCCTAAATGATATTTCATTGGAAAGCTTACAACTCAGAGAGTGTCGTAGGGGTGTTAAAATTAAAAAAAAATAACATGGACATCTGAATGCTGGACAAATGATTTTTACCAAAACGATGAAAAGGATCATCCTTGCTAACTACTAAACGAAGTAAGTTAAATGAGAAAGCATTGCAAAGCTTACAATTCAGGAAATTATCATAAAAGGAGTGAATTTCAAAAAATCAGAAAATGAATCTGAGAAATATAGATGTAATTATATGTCAGCCGTATGGCTGACACGGGCTACTTGTATTTTTGAAAGTTTTTCGACGGATTTAGGTTTCAAAGACCAATGTCAAAATTGAATTTTGTTAAAGTTTGTTTACTTTGCTTTCAATATTAAATCTCCTAACTGTACAATTTCACAATTTTTGTGTGATATCAAAAACCAAGGATATAATATGACGGCCTGAAACTACACAACTAAAATAATACGTTTTCAATGATAAAGTTTTGCTTAATTTTGAAGTTTTGCTTGGGTTTACCAAACAATAATCTTTAAAATGCTTCATAAAATTAGAGCAGGAAAAAGGGCAATTTCACCACAGACATATAATTAGAGAAAAAAACAGTACCGGCTAATACTGTAGCTATTGCCTTTATGCAGACTTTTTATCGATTATGGCATCAAGTATAGAATTACAACGAGTTGAAGTACTGGAGTTTTTGTCACCTCCATTTTCTGACGTTCCCTCTCCTACACCTTCTCTACTGCGATGAGCAACTGTGGTTATGCCACTGCCAACATATATTGGTAGCCTTCCTCCCCATAAATGAAAGCGTCGGTTAATTGTGCAGTTGAAATCCAACTGCAGTTTTTCCGTTTCTGGATATTTACATAAATTACAAAATTTACCCACGTTCTCTTTTTGGCTAAATTACCCAATGGCGCTCCTTCGCCACCTATGGCAAAGTGGAGCTCAATGCGGCTCACCATTCTGGTTAAAATTTAAGTTTATTGTTTTTCTGTTATAAGAAAATGTTATTATTGGGTTTTTTTTCCATGCTGCGCGGTCGAAGGAGCTAGCTAAAAGTTCAAAATGATAGTTTTAATATTGTTACTCGTTGTAGTTGCTTTCATCTACGTATATCATCAAAATGATGTGGCGAATGGTGGCCCTGGCGTACCAGTTTTGGGACCTTTACTCCAACAAACTGTTAAAAAAGTGAACGAAGCTGCTGCTGGTATAGTTTTTTTATAAAAATTAGAGATCCTTTAATATAAAAAACCACTAAAAATTATCCAGAAAAATTTGCCCAAAAAATAAAAACCTGGGAGAGAGCCAGCTTGGAAAAAAGTTATTTGCGTTAATTGCTTACGCTGTAATTTTTTCTACAAATAGGCATATAAATCATAAGTTTTTATTAATTTGCACAAAAAACACAAGAGAATGGATGACCTTTACATATAAAAGTCTAAACTAAAATGTTGCTAAAATCGCGCATGCAGATTTTTATGCGACTTTTCTGGCAAAAGCTTGTTATTTTCTGTTAGTTTTCCAGTAAGAATTTTTAATTCTGTTAATTTTCATGAAGAGTGCGATTTTTTCGGCACTGCGACTTTGCACCAAATACTGCTGTAAAAAAACTTAATTTAAAATAGATCTGAAATAAAATTTTTATATAAAAAAAGTTAATTTGAGTTATGTCTGGAAGTATAGTTTTTATACCGGATTTGTTAATGGGATCATCGGTTGTTATCTATAATTGACTGTGATTTATCAGGGCGTAGTTTGATTTGTTGATGTTTGTAATTTTGGATTAGTTAATAAAGTTTTGATTTTGCTATCCGCCGGCGTCACTCACACTCCGAGTATTTTTTTACTCCGAGACTTGGAAGTTTTGCCTTTTTCATTTTGTCTTTAAACACATCGTCTTCCAATTCAAAAAACACACTATTAAATACAAATTTAATACAATAAAATTTTGCTTAATTCTTAAATTTCGCTCAGGATTAGGTTCGCAGTTTTTCGAAACAAATCATTGAATAAAAATTTATCATGCTAAAATTTAACCTGATTTTTAGGTTTTGCCTAGGCTTAGGAAAAATGTTTTCGATCCATTGTTTAAGTTATATAATACGAGAAACTCGTCTTTTAAAAAGTATCTTTACAAAATCGCATCGAAAAGACGGGTTTTCCGAAGACGATATGTTGAAAGACGATATGTTGAAAGACGTAATGTAAAAGACGAAATTTTCGGAACCAGACTGGCTGTTCAACAAAAAAAAGGTCACGTTCAAAAGAGTCAAACGCTCCAAAAATTATTTTATTTAGGTTTAAAACGTTGGAAATTTTTTTAAGTTCAAAAAATTTAAACGTAAACGTCAGATAAACGACTTTAACAGATGTAAACTTAAAATTTATGCAAAATTGTTTTTGTGCAGTGCCAAAATATTCGCAGTGCGAATAAAACGGTATTGAGTGTGAAAGATATTGTAATCTTCGCTGCAAAAAAAAACTAGTACTTTGTTAAAAATCGCTGCGCGGTAAACTAGTACAAAATTGCGGATTTATACTATAAAAGTCGCATAAAAGTTCGCATATGCTACTTTTCTAAGAAAATTTTCGTCACAAATTTAGTGTGTAGTCGGATATATTTTTGGATTGCATGTCATAAAAATTCAATTTTGATGCCAAAAAAGTTAAATAATTTATTACGCATATATTTTTTTAGCGTTAATTTAATTTAAAATTGTGTCCTGAAAACTAAAATGAGTTTTGTTAATATTAGCATAACTTAAAAAATGAATCTTAAGCCTAGGCTTAAACTGGTGAGGTGCAACATGACCTTTATTAGAAAAGAGGGATAAATTTTGGCCTTCGCAGTTTTTCTTTTTCTTACCATTATTATTATTCTAACGCTAATTTCTTATAAAAATATTCTTATTTTAAAATTCATTGATCAGAAATAAACTTGGGCTCATTGGGAAAAAATTGCGCAACTTTGGTAGCAGTCACTTTTTTTTATTTGGGTCTTGTTATAAATTTATCGATCAAAATAAAAATTAAAAATAGGCAAAAAATATATTTACCGCTTAATAAAAACCTATCAGCAGTAAAACGAAACAGCTGTCTTCGGTTGGTTTTTTCTCGCGACCGCTCCAGTACCATAAAACGTCAAGAATAAAACCATAAAAATAACTTTTTCCTGTATAGGCCACCTTGCACTGGAACTCGGTTTATACATAAAGTATGCATTATACATAAGCGTACGTAACCATAATGGATAATTACGTATCTCCTACTTATCTTTTGTAGTATGCAGATCAACCGATCGAAAGCGCGCGAAATTTCGATCGGTTGATCTGCATACTACGAAAAATAAGTAGGAGATACGGTAATTATCAATTATGGTGACGCTTATGTAAATTGCATACTTCATATATAAACCGAGTTCCAGTGCAAGGTGCCTATAATTGCTTAAAAATATTAGAAGTACGCGTTGGAGCCCGACATCATTCGACTGTAAAAAATGTACCATTTAAAAGTACTTCTTTAAAAGTATCATTTAAATGGTACCTTTGCACTAAAGTACCATTTTTTAATGATCAGATAACAGAACTAATATTTAAATGGTACTTTAAAAGTACTTTTTAAGTTAGCAGCAATGATTGACAATAAAATCGCCAATTTTTTCAAATTTATAGTGGTTACTTACATTTATAAATATAATCTTCTAACTTAAAATGTGCGGCGATTTTCGGATGGTCAAATATTGCTTACTGTGAGTATAATTATTTTCAATTACCATTGCATTAGACTATATAAAAGAACTACATTCAATTCTGTGTGTAATTATTTTACTCACGATATAAAAAATCATCTGATTTTTTTTATTCATTAAGCAACTGCAGAAACCAGATGCAAATTTTTTATAATTCACATAATATGTCTACCTCAGACTAGTCCACATCGTTTCTGTTTAAACATACGCCTGGGGTGAAATTGCCTTTTTTTTCTATTATGTCATTTTTCAAAATTCGTGAATATCTCGAAAATTACCAATTATAATTTATTTTCAAGGAAATATTCAATATTTTTACACTTAATTTTTTTTTTAAATTTTTTTAATTTTTTTTATTGTTTTTTTTTATATTTTTTTTTTTTTTTTTTTTTTTTTTTTTTTCATCATAGTATACCCAAATATTATATTGAAGCGGTCTTGTTTTTTGTAAAAAAAGAATAGACCTCAAGAAAAGAGACCCGGCAAGACAACCACCCCCCCCCCCCCCCCCACCAAAACCAGGAGCCCCCCCCACGCCGGCAGTACCAACCCCACCCGAGGAAGAGAAAAGAGCGCACACCCCCAAAAAAGAAAAGGGAGGGCAAAAAGAGAAAAAAAGAAAGGAGCGAAAAAACCCAAAAACCGGGCCCCCCCGGAGGAGCGCCCCCCCCCCCCAGGGGAAACCAGCGCCGCCGCCAAAAGCGCCCCCACCCCCCCAGCCGCGAGAAGGCGGGTTGTTTTTCTAAAAACATCCATTTTGGGGGAACTGTAAGTTCCCCCCGCCCCGCCCCAAATCTTTTTTTCTTAATGATCAGATAACAGAATTAATTTTATACTAAGCATAGTCTATGCATAGTTTAATTCATACTGTTTTCATCATATCATTGTATTTTTTTTCTCTTTTTTCTATTTTTTTTTTCTTTTTTTTTTCATCAACAACATCAAATCTGCGACTTAATTGCCGCCAATATGAATTACAATTGTAACTAATTATCACTGAACATAGCTATCTGATATGACTTTAAAGGCTCAAAAAGAGCGCTTATTTAAGTCAGTTTTAAAACTTTTCTTGAATGCATCCAAAGAATCGACAGTTACTTGAGATGGGAGTAGATTGTTCCAAGGTGTAACCACCCTATTTGCAAAAGAAAATTTCCTTGCATTAATTCGGCAGTCTTCCATTGTCAATTTAAATGGATGACCACGGGTGGGCTGCAAGTTAAACTTAAAAAAATCATTGGCTTGCAAATTGTTTAAGCAATGTATAATTTTATAGCACTCATATAAATCAATTTTGTCTCTTCGATCTTTTAATCTTTCTAAACCTAGGTAATTCAGTCTATGTTCATAACCAACAGGTAACAACTTGCATTTATAAAACAAACGTCTAGTGAAATTTTGTTGCACTTTTTCCAAAATGTTTATATCCTTTTGTAAATATGGGTTCCAAACTGCACTAGCATACTCCAGAATTGGTCTAACATAGGACTTATATGCTCTGAGAAAATTATTTCTAGAGTTTGAATTGAATGTTCTAAAAATTAGTGATGTCACTCTCATAGCTTTTTTTGCTGTGATTTCACAGTGTTTAGAGAATTTCATATCATGGGATATATAAACACCCAGGTCACGCACCAATTCTGTAGTTGCAAGTAGGTTATTACCAAGCTTATATTTACAAATTAACTCTTTGCTATGATTTCGAATATGAAGAACTTCACATTTGTGATTAGATAACTGCAATTGCCAGTCTTGTGACCAGCTGTGTATTCTATCTAAATCTTGCTGAAGTCTCAAGGTTTGAATGTGGTAATCTTTAGATGAAGATTTTACAAACAACTTTATATCATCTGCAAAGAGTCTAATTTGTGAGAACTTAACACAATCAACAATATCATTAATGTATACCAAAAATAAAAATGGACCTAAAACAGAACCCTGAGGAACTGAACTTTTTACAGGAAATGATTTGGATACTGAGTTATTAATTACAACTTTAATTTCCCGCCCAACTAAAAATTCTTTTATCCATTTTAAAAATTTACCAGAAACACCATATTTTTCTAGCTTATATAACAATTTTTGATGTGACACGGTGTCAAAGGCCCTGGCAAAATCCAAATAAATGACATCAATTAGAAATTTATCTTTTAGTGCCTGCGTCCACTCATTAAAAGTTTCCAACAGCTGTGTTATTGTAGAACTTTTTGCCTTAAAACCATGTTGAAACCTTGACAAAATGATATGGAAAAAGACAAGAAGTTCTTCTTTGACAAGCTGTTCCATTAGTTTACAAGAAAAAGATGTAAGTGAAATTGGACGATAATTTTCTTTTAGGCTTTTGGTGCCTTTTTTAAACAGTAAGTTTAATAAAGCTATTTTCCAATCAAGTGGTAATTCTCCAAAATCAAAAGACATCTGAAAGATTATTGCCAAAGGTTCAGCAATAACTTTAGCCAAGCGTTTTAAAAAGTAAGCTGGAAAACAGTCAGGTGTTCGAGACAATTTGTTTGGGAGCTTTTTAAGGGCCTTAAATACCTTTTTTGTGGTAAATACCATGTTGTCCAACTTTCCAATATTTGGTGGATTAAAATTTGGCAAAGTATTATCATCATCAGTAAAAACAGAAGCAAAATAATTTCCAAAAAGTTCAACTTTTTCAAAGTCTTCAGTTACAAATGTCCCATTGTCTCTTTTAATTGGTGGGATAGTTTGTTTTGTTTTGATTTTACTATTAACAAATTTATAAAAATTGTTTAAACCCCCAGAATTTAAAATTTTTGTTTCTTTATTAGTGTTAAAATCTCTAACTTTATTTTTGTATACTTTGCAAATTTTTTTGTACTCTGATCTTGATTTTTCATCAATATTACGCTTATGCCAAAGTTTTTTCTTTTGATTTTGTAGTTTTCTTATATGTATTGGATATTGTACAATTTTTTTTTGTTTGTAAATAATTTTTTTCCAGGGACATGTCTATTGATTCCTAACAACAAAATATCCTTGAATCTCTGCCAAGCATTTTCTACTGTGCCACATTCCTCAAATAAAATTTTCCAGTTGATTGTAGATAAGTATAAACTTAGCATATCATAATCTGCTTTTAAAAAATCAGGTATGTAGTTTTGAATCTTATTTTTAGGACTGTCAAATATTTTAAGATTAATTTCAGATAAAATAGTGTCATGATCTGATTGTGAAAAACTGGGCGCAACAGTGACATTATTGAAAATTTCTCTATCGTTTGTGAACAAAAGATCCAGATAATTATTCCCACGAGTTGGTTGTGAAACAAGCTGATACATACCTAGCTCAATAAGAAACTCAAACCAATTATTTTCATTTTGCGTGTTTGAAGTTATTTTATTTGAAGACCAATCTACCCCTGGCAGATTGAAATCTCCAGTAAAAACAATGGTTCCTACAAAGTTTTCTGTCAAGTTCCTGATTAGCTCAAATATTAGATTGTCTTTTTCTTTGCTAGTACTAGGTTCTCTGTAAATACCAATGAATCTCAGTTTAGATGACTTTTGTAGAATAATGTCAACCGCTACTAGTTCTATTGCATTGTACTTTTCCTCCATTTCAACTTCAACTACTCTAAAAATATTTTTAATTAATAGGACTACTCCACCTCCTCGTCGCTGCTGTCGATCCCTTCGATAAACATTAAATTCTCTATTTTTTGTGATCATTTCATTAGTAGTTGTTTCAGTGAGCCATGTTTCACAAATAAAGCATATGTCAACAATACTATAGTTAGAATCACCACCTGAAATCAGAACATCAAGCTCGTCTAAGGAGTTAACAAGGCTTCTTGCATTCATACACAAAATTTTTATACTAGGTATAAGCTTTAATTTACTACAGTGATAATTAAGTCGCATAATTTCCTATTTTGAAACATTTAGGGGAGCCTTGAGAGTGATGTCGAACAAAAAGGGATCACCATCAGCAGAATACCGAAGCGAAACCTTTTTGTTCTGCTCTCTAAGCTCCCTAAGTTTGCCAAGCAATTCCTTTTGACAGACTCGCTGTTCCTCATTCAGTGACGGTCTTACATAAACTTTATCAAATTTAGTGACCCCTCTTAGTCGTCCTCCTGAACGTACAGCTCTATTTCTGATATATTTGTTGACGACCCTAACTTTTAGGAGCCTGGGCCGGTCACCAGCTCTTCCGATACGAAAAAACTCAACAGGAGTGACCTCGCCCAAATCGCCACTGTCAAGAGTCTTTAATAACTCGGTCACATTCTCTTTTTCCCCTTTGTAGGAATCGCTCTCCGGTAGGCCAGATACGACCAGCATTGACTCATGTTCTCTTTGCACCTCCATGCGCTTAAAATAACTGTCAATCATCGGCAGTAGACGATTCAACACCTTTTCACAGATGGATGCCACTAAGTCAGTATTGACACCAGGAGCTCGCTCTTCCTCCATCCCGGCGAATCTCTTCTCTAAATCCGTCAGCCTTTTCCGGAGGTCCGCATTCTCTGCCTCCAGTCTGGCAATTTGATCATCCTTTGTCTCTCTCGGCATGCTGCAGTGGATGCGATTTAGTGTTCTTTAACTTACCTCAATACATTTGGGTATTGTTTGTTGAGTGGAATTCTCAAACTGATTTTTGGTACACGTTTAGTACTTTACAAATGGGTAACCGTAATATACCGTAATTTTTAGTATTATGCAAATTTTAACCTAAGCCTAAGCCTAACCTGCACATCAATATATAATTTGCGTAAATTTGAGGCGGTGTCGGTGTCGGTGGAATTTACAGTTTTCCCAATTTTATGGGCATTCTTCAAGAACAGCCATTAACTTGAAATTGATATTACCATAATAAAACTTATAAATTTTATTAAGTTACATGATGAAACTCATAAACAATTCTGATCATAGACTGCAAACCTTAGTTTTCCTAAGTAAACTAAATAAAACCTTGAAATCAAGCTAAATTATATTTCGCAAGCTTCAAAAGTTTTACATAGCAATATCATCTCAAACTTGGCATTCTGTCCAGCCTTTAAAGCATATACAACGTATCATTTGTCGCAAGAATTATCAATTTTTTAATGCCATATCATGATAATTTTCTGTTTTAAATTAATGATGAGTTCTTGAAAAATACCGTTTCGTTTAATTACATTTTACCATTTTACTTTATGTATTAATGTTTTGTGTTTAACTGCAAAGTTCCTACATAGAATAAATTTAATATTTGTTTTTTTTTTGTTTTTTTAGTGTGTTTTAATGCGTTTTTTAAAAGTTTAAGGCATCCATAAAGTTTTTTTTAATATTATGGACAAAACAATATGTATAATTTAGCTAATATTACGCCAAGTCCTGCAGAACCAGCACCACCAGCAAATGCAGAAGAGCCAAAAGTAGAATCCGCAACTCAAGAACAATCAAAACCTGAAGAACAATCAAAACCTGAAGAACAATCAAAACCTCCAACTGAAACTCCACAGTCCACAGTTGAAGCAAAAACTGCTATATTGGCGCCACCAGATGAAACGAAAACTGCTTTGCAATCAATCCAAAACCAACCCGCACCTGCCGACGCTTCAGAAGCAGGATCGCAGGCTGCAAATCTACAGTTACAATCATTCCAGTCAATTCAAACCCAACCCGTACCTGCCGAGACTCCAGCAGGATCTCAGGATTCAAATCTACCTGCGGAAACTCCTGCCGCACAATCAGAGCCTGCTGCTATTACACAGACAGGAGCACTGCCTGGTAATAAAAACAATTATAAATTTTTTTTTAAAAAATAAATAGTCAAGTAGTTACGTTCTCAATACAAATTAGTAATAAAGTGTCAAAAACAAAGTAAACATAACTGCATGTACAATATAAGCTACATGACTTCTTTTAAAGAAAACAATCATATCGTGCATGCGTGCGTGCGTGCGTGTGTGCTGCGTGCGTGCGTGCGCATGCGTGTACGGGTGTGTGTTTCCTAACTCCTTCTCATCCACTCAACGGATTAACTAAGATTAGGCGTCTTTGAATACAACCCAGGAAATGTCGTAAGAGAGGTTGAAATTTAGAAATTTATAGACATCTTTATGCTAAACAACGCATTTTTATCAAAGAAGGAATCTACGGATTTCGGAATTAAAAAAATGCCTTCAACTTGTAGCTAAGAGTTATTTATTAGTCAATGTTGAGCCAGAATATATTTATTTGGAAAGATGACTTTCCACCCTTTAAGCTGGATAACATTTATCACTAAAAAAGAAAAATCTTCCTCTCCACCACAATCACAAAAAAGATTATTGGGCTAATTGAGATGTCGTTGAAAAGCTTATCCTCGGTAAATGTCATAAGAGGGTTAAAATAAAAAAAATTAACATGGGCGTTTTTTATGCTGGACAACGCATTCTTACCAAAGGGGGAAGAGCTGACCCCATGTATTATGAAAAGTAGCATTTTTTTTTTGTTTTGGAATTGGCATAAGCTTATTGCTAAGAGTTATTAGTCAATGAAAAGCCAAAATATTATGTTTTTTTGAAAAGATCAATATAAATATTTTTATACTGGACAACGTACTTTCACTAAAAAGGAAAGGAACTCTTCTCCCCAACCACAAAACGGATAATGTATTATTGCAATGCTTACAATCAGGGGAATGTCATAAAAGGGTTAAATTTAAAAATAATAAAACGGACATCCTTATGCTGGACAACCAATTTTTCCCAAGGTTGACTTCGATTAAAACGCATATACATTTTATTCAATACGTTTTGTAATAGCAATAATGACCCCGGACATTTTAAGTTTTCAAGTCGTTTGTATGTAAAAGTTTTTTTCTCCCAACTCTTTCATAAAATATTTTTTTGAGCAAATGACATTAATGATTATTTGTAGGACGAGACGAAGCTATCGAAAAATTGACACAAGATAACTCCATTTTAAAAGTAGCTCAACAATTGGAAAAAGAACAAAACCAAGAAGACAAAGCAACTTCTCTAAATAAAATTCAAAATGACCCAGCTTTACAGAATCTATTAACCAGTCCGGAACTAAAAGAAATAGGTTAAACTTTTAAAATATATTTTTAATGTTTTTTTTTAAATTTTAAACATTTTTTAAAGAAAATTTTGTGTGCGATAAAAATAACAAAGAACTGTTGAAATTAAGCTTAGCCGAAATTAAATCATTTATACATGCTCTTTTTTTTAACTATTGTTGAGACTTTTTAATTAAATAACCTTCTTATTTAAAGTTGCGTGTAATAAATAAAATCAATTTAGAATTCAAAAACTTATGACCTAGGTGATACGTAGAGTGTTAACCGCGATGAAGTTTACACACCATTGGACAAACAAAGATACCACCACCGTGAGACAATGGTTTCGTTGTTGTGATCCGAAAGTTTTACCGTGGTAACCGAGAAAAAGGTGATCTCGGGAACGAGTTAATATAGCGTTTCGCGCGGTCAAATGGTTTCAGTCACCAATAGCGGCCCTAATTCAGCTATAAAAGCATTAAAAACAGTTTTGTTTATGAGTTTTCCCTATTAAATAAACTAAAAAAAGTGAATATTTATTTTATAAGTTAACTAATGTTTAATTATATTTTTTTTTAAATCTAAGCAAAACATTATGTTTATTAATGTCATCCTTTTTATTGGTTCATTTTTTTGTGGCATCCTTATTAAAATCTGTGTTTTTACCACCATACTAAATTATAACCCAAAATTAAGGTTTGACCAAAATTAAATCAGTTACACGAACTACTATGTTTGTGTGCGTTCAAAATAGATTAAAAAGCAAATTAAATTCAATTACATAAAATATATACAAATACAAAATGTATAATAAAAATCCGAAAAAATAAAATTCCGATTTTTTAACAATTTTTTCTGTTTCTTTATAACCGTTTTTAAAAATACCGTTTTTTTACAGAATGTAGAAGAATGTGCACAGTTTCAAGTAATGTACTATTTACTGATATTTTTTGGGACTGAAATTTGTTTTATTAAGCAAAAAATTTTAAAATCGTTGTTTTCCTGAAGCAAACCTGCAATTTTCGTCAAAATAAAACCAGATTAAAAATTTTTTGCTTAAAAAATATATTCGGCATCAAAAGTTATCATCAGATAGTAAGATTATATGCAATTTTACACGTTTTTTTTAAATCTATAAGAAAAAAAATTATAAAAATTTCCAAAATAACCTTAAAACACAAAAACTACCAAAAAAATCGAAATTTTTAAATACTGATGGCGAATACTGATGGCGGCTGTTCATCCACAATAATTTACTAACTAAACCTCAACTAAACTTTTAGAGTAAAACCATGTTGGCCACAATCATAAGCAAATTTAACAAGAAAAAATTTGCTTTTCCAATAATGCTCTCATGTTTTAAAAACCAATTCTTAATTTTTAACTATTAATTTATTTTATATGGTATAAAAAGTCGAACACTGTTTTGGCAGTTAAAGCAAGATTTTTACGTTTTACCTGTTTTACAAACTGAGTTCAGAGGATGCAATTGAAAAATTGCACAATTATACGTTTACAAAGTTTTTAAGGCGTTGAGAAAATGTTACGCCAAGTTACTTTTATATTGAAGTGATTAGATCAAAAATATATAATAAAGGAAAAATGAGGCACTTAGAACAAACTGCTTGAAAAAAATGTCCCATTTAAATGGGATTTTACGACTTTTGGTCCCATTTAAATAGAATCCAATTTAAATGGGACGTATTTAAGTGGGACCTATTTAAAAGGGATCCCATTTAAATATGTCCCATTTATCTGGGTTCACATTTAAATGGAATCCCCATTAAATAATAAACTAGCCTTGAAAAATGCTCTAAGAATAGAGCAGGAAAAAGGGGCGATTTTTCCCCGGGCGTATGTTTAGACAGAAAAGATGTGGACTAGTCTAAGATGGACATTATGTGGACTATAGAAAATTTGCATTTGGTTTGGGCAGCTGCTAACTAAATAAAAATTTCTACCATACGATAATGATTTGTTTATACATTGATTTAATCACACAGCACTGTTGCTTTTTTTAGTTTGATGAAATGTCAATTGAAAAAATTATACTCACAGCATCCTTTGACAAGCGCGAAATCGCCACTTTTTCAATTTGAAGGTTATATTTGTATGTGTAAGAAACAGCTATAAATTTCAAAAAGTGGCGATTTCGCACTTGTCAAAGATTGCTGTGAGTATAATTTTACAATTGACAACTAAAAAAAATGCAACAGTGCTGTGTGATTAGATCAATGTATAAACAAATCATTATCGTATGGTAGAAATTTTTATTTAGTGAGCAGCTGCCCAAACTAAATGCAAATTTTCTATAGTCCACATAATGTCCATCTCAGACTAGTCCACATCTTTTCTGTCTAAACATACGCCCGGGGAAAAATTGCCCCTTTTTCCTGCTCTATTCTTAAAGCATTTTTCAAGGCTAGACTACCACTTTTTTTGAATTAAATTAAAAAAATAGCCTAATAAACTATAGTTTTAGCTGCGCAATGACATATGTTTATAATCATTCCGTTGCCGAGATGTACATTTTTAAATAAAAAATAATAATAAGAAGATGATGAATTTAAATTATAAAATTTACCCACGTTGTTTAATTATAGTTAGTGCGGTGCAGTGGCGCTCCAGACAAAGTTTACCTACGTTCTCTAAATATAGTTGGCGCGATGCCGTGCACCAATGATTGCAATTATAATTCTACAGTAAAAATAATAATAATAAGAAGATGATGAAATGAATATTACAAAATTTACTCACGTTCTCTAAGTATAGTTGGTGCGGTGCGGTGGGTTAAATTGCAGTGTGGCACCCCCGCACCACCGATGATTACCTACGGGCGCGTGGCGCTCCCGCGCCACCGACGCTTATTATTATTTTTTAATAAATAAAACTTTGAATTAATTTTGTCATCAGTAATGCAAGAATTAAAAAAAGTACTTTGTTGGTTTCGCCGATTTCCGCGCGGTTGAAGCAGATGGCGCTGGGATTTGGTTCCGTTTCTGCCACCAATTAAAACCCGTCTACTTTTTTGTGCGGTTTTTATGAAGGGATGTTGGTTGTCTGCTCTGTACAATCCTTATTGCTGCCAAAAGGCTGTTATTGTGCGGTTGGGAGTTTTTATGTGTCTATTTTTTAATTTTTTTATTTTCATCAATAAATCGATAACAAGGACCTAAATCAAAAAGGTGCTTCCTAAGAAAATTGCGTAATTCCTTCTTCTTTCTTATGAGCCCATGTTTATTTTTGATCAACCAATAACGAATGAGGAATATCGCTTTTAAGGATGGAGCGTTGGAATAATAATAATAATAATAATAATAATAAGAAGAAGAAGAAGAAGAAGGTTCTGAATTTCAAAATTTACCCACGTTCTCTAATAATGGTTGGCGCGGCGCCACGGGGCTAAATCGCCCCGTGCCGCTCCCGCGCCACCCATGATGGGACCAAGTCCCATTTAAATGGGATCACATTTAAATGGGATCCCATTTAAATAAGTTCCATTTATATGGGATCTTATTTAAATGGGACCAAAAATCGAAAGGTCCCATTTAAATGGGACGAAGTACCATTCAAATAAGTCCTTTTTAAGCAGTTTGTTCTCAGTGTTTTATTTTTTCTTTATTATATATTTTTGATTATATAAGATAATTTTTCAAAAAACATTTCAAATTAAATCAATTTTAGAAACAACAACTGGAGAAAAAGAAAAAACTAAAAGAAAATCCAAAGGCTCTGGCAGAAAATCCAAAGATAAATCCAAAAGAAAAAGGGGGAGCAAAAGAGGAAGTAAACGAGGAGGAAGTAAAAGATCTCAAGCAAAAGGGGCCGAGGAAAGTAGTAAACGAGGAGAGGCAAAAGCAGCAGATGCAGAACAAAAAGATGCGACAGCAGAAAAACACAAAAAAGGCAAATCTAAGCGAAAATCAAAAAGAGGAAAAAGCAAAGCAAAATCAGGTGGGCCAGAAGGACAGGATTCAGCACCAGGTGCAAATATAATCTTATAATACAATTTATTATTGTGTCTCAAAAATATTATTTTACAA